>PVHP010023639.1:0-27215 GCA_004024765.1 Zapus hudsonius | reverse complement strand
AGGAAAAAAAAGAGAGAGAGAGAGAGAGAGAGAGAGAGAGAGAGAGAGAGAGAGAGAGAGAGAGAGAGAGAGAAAGAGAGGGAGAGAGGGAGAGAGGGAGAGGGAGAGAGACAAACTGCATGTGGGACCTGGCAATAACACCTCAAGACCCACCTTATTGACACACTTCTTTCAGAAAAGCCATACATCCTAAATGTTCCACAATCATTCAGAACAGTGCCACCAGCTGAGAATTAAGTGTTCAAACACAGGAGCCTTCTTTGGGTTGGGGGCATTTTATATTCAATCCACCTCATCATCCTAAGCAAAACTGTTCACACATTTTTCCTTTGCAGCCAAGCAGCACTGCACATCTGAAGATAATCTTAAAGCAGGAAAGATTTGATTCACTGTGAGTTTGCAGACTTCAGCCTCAATTGCATCACTCAACACTGACCTCCATCTCATACAATTCTCTTGAAAATGGAAGTTTTCACAATCACACTTACTGTCTGGCTTTTCCTTCTCCATCATGACTTATCTGTTGTTCTCTTAAATACTGAAGTTTTTTTTTTCCACTTTTACAGAATCTGTCCTAAATTTGCTTGTATTATTTTCATTTAAGACAAGAAAATACATCCCCCACTTGCCTTTCCAGCTGCCACCTGTAGGAGGCAGTATATTCCCCCAAATCACTGTAGCTGCATCTTTTACCCCATATTCCTTTGTTACTATGTGAGTGTGACACTTGTTTCATCAAGGTGGAGGACACGTTGGGCACCTCCTAGCTCTTTGAAGAACTTTCTGAGTGCCTTGACTTTTTTGCAAGTGGAAGTAGCAGACATATGACTTCTCCACATAAATCCTCCCTGTTAGCTTTTTTTGAATTTCTTCACAATTTCCTGGTTCAATAATAAGAAGAATGCCAATAAAATAGGGTCCATCTACCTGGCATCATTATTCTTTCCCTCAATGTTAGGGATTGGACTCAGGGCCTCATGCACTCTATGTAAGTGCTCTGCCACTGAGCTACACCTGTCTTTGCATAGGAAGGGTACTTCTCAAAGCAGATAAAGAATTAATGCAACAAAGTGACTTAGCATTGCCCATGATAGCCCAATGGAGGCACAGAATTTTGCCTATGCTCACTGAAAAAGTAGTATTTCATTCCTTCACATACCATAAACTTTGAAAAATCAGTCAATACATACTGCTCACATATGGGTTTGTGTGTTGCCCTTCCTTGATATTACAGACTCTAAATAATGTAGTTGGAATTATTTTAATGGGAGATTTAATCTCACTAATTATTATTTGATCATTTACTTGCATCAATGTGAACTCACAAATATTTATTTTATAGTTTGTGTTATAAGCAACATGTTTGTCGTAGTCAGTCCACATGCCGCTGGGATGAATCTCCAAACCAGGTAGTTTATGGGAGGAAATGATTTACTTGTAGCTACAGATACAGGGGAAGCTCCAGAATGCAAAAGAGGCTGCCCCCTTTCACAGGTCAGAGCAGAGAGAGAAACCCATCATCAACACCACACACACAATAGCAAACAGGCAGGAAGGTCAAGGAGAGAATTTCTTCCCCTTTATATAGGTTTAGGGTGAGGTCTTTCAACCCTATCCCAGACTTAATGGCTTCCTGAGTCTCTGGAATTTCCTTCATGCATGGACCACACAGGAAAGGATGTTTAATTCTAGCTTCTTTGAGCTTCTTTATATCCTGCCTCCTGCTGAGAGACTGCTTTCCTGTAAACATCCTCAGAGACCCACCCAAGATAATTAAAAAGATACAAGTTGACAACAAAACCTAACCATCACAATTTATTTATTATTAATATTAATAATAAATTTATTATTAAATTATTATTATTAAAATTTAATATTAAATTTATTTATTTACTTGCTCAAGAATTTATTTTTCTTGTTCTGATCATCTTCTCATAGTCTTAGTTTTTATTCTGTTGAACAAATGCCAGCAGCTGTGGTTTGATTGACAAATGTCCCCCTCGCCCCCCACACACCAGTAGGCTCAGGCGGTTGAACACTTGGCTGCCAGCTGGTGGCACTCTTTGGGAAGGTTGTGGAAACTTTGGGAAAAAGTGTGTTATCAATGAGGGTCTTGAGGCTTTAAAGCCCCACTCCCTGCTCAGCTTCTGTTTCCTGACTATCAATTCAATACGACCAGCAGGCCTCCTACTTCTGACGATGTGCCCTTCTCTGCCACATCAATGTATTCTCTCAAACTGTAAGGTGAAATATTAAACATGTCTTTCTTTCATGAGAAATTAAGTAAGTAAAACTCCAGTTTTAACATTTGACATTCTTCCTAGCACAAACTGGGTGTCTTTTATCGATTTATTCATTTAATTTTAATTAAAGAAATGGTTTGAGACTAAATCATATTGTGTAGCCCAGGCTGGCCTGTGTTAACTTTTACTGGGGAGATGTGAACAGAATTTTATGCATGATAGCTAGGGCACAGATAATAGATAAGACTACCATTACACCAAAGTCTAACCCAGTGAACCGATGGGTTTATTATGGTTCCTTACAGATCATGGGAGAGGGGCCTCTTACAAGAGCATGGTAAAGAGGTGGCTGTAATATCAGAAAGCTCTCCCCTGGAGCTGACTGCATGGTTTGCAGGCAGCTTTGCTGCTTGCAGGTCCTCCTCCTCAACCTCTGCTTACTGCTTCTATACCCTTGGGGAGGGCCTTGCGAATTCTTTAAGTTATAGGACTTTCCTGAGACGTAGGAGTTCTTTACTTTCTGAGTCTTGTCAGGTATTTGCTTCTTCCATGAAGGAAAGTTTAAAATTGGAGGCAATTACTATACAATTCCTGTCATTTACTAGCCCAGGTTGGCCTGGGAATCTTGGGTAGTCATGTTTCAGTTTCTTTGGCTTCTGTAAATCATTCATTTAGCCCATCAATGTGGCTTTACTTTGAGGACTTCTCCATGTTATGACATAATAAGAGCTCCAGACTCTTCTTTGAGACTCTGCTCCAGGACATCCCCAGAACCAGCCTATTCCCTAGGAGCTTGCTATACTTCGTTTTTGGAAAGCATTGATTTCTTGTGTAGGTGTGCTCTTTGCTACTGGTGTGTTATTGCTTTCAGACCCTGTAATCCAAAAAAGCAAGGGAATGCATGCATGTTACCTCATGGACTCACACAAATACTCCCCTTCACACACACACACACACACACACACACACACACACTATTTTTGCTTGGTTTTCATAAGTTGTTTTAGAATTTATGGTTAAAAGAATCATTTCCCCTTTGAAATCCTTTGGAAATTAAGGGGAAATCCTTCTGAAATTAAGGGGAAGCCATTTAACCTGTGACATCTTCAGTTTTTTAAATTCACTGGGTGACTTGAAATTTTGTCCAACTCCTAATTCTTTTTGTGACTCTAAACAATGTTTTTGTGTAACTTCTTTTGTGGGAAGCTCCTCTTCTTGTAGGACATTTGTAATAAATGTTGTTGTCACTGTCTATTAAGCTTATCTGTGGATATGTGACTATGTTCTTCTCCAATAGCCAGTGGTTCATTCAGAATACTCATTTAAGGTGTTCTCTTTGAATATAAATTAAGTACAGTAAATATGCACAACTCACTATAAGTATGTAAAGCACAATTTGTTTTTATTATTTCATTATTCACAATTGGCATTTTTTATGAGAATGACCCCACTGCTAATTCTGTTTAATTTATTGCACGTGTGTATACAGGTGTGTGCTTAGAGGATACACACACACACACACACACACACACACACACACACACCTATATGGATACATATGCACTAATATGTGAGTGCATTTGGGGGTTAGATTACAATCTCAGATGTCAGCATCCTGAGGTCATCTTTAAAGGTAATTTTTATTATTTATTTTTATTATTATTATTTTTAATTTTTTGAGACGCAGTCTCCCCTGGAGCTTAACAACAAGGATAATCTTACTTTTCAGTGAGCCCCTGGGATCCAACTCTCTTTCTTCAGTGCTAGGATTAGTCATGTACCACCATGCCTGGCATTTCTACTCAGGTACAGGGCATTCAACTCAGGTCCTCATGCTCACGTTGAAAACACTACCAACTGAGCACCCTTACTCCAGGCCTCCACCACTTATGAACTCCCATCTTCCTTCCACCTTTCCTTGTCCCATTAATAAGACATCTGCTGTATATTATTTTCTCTACGAAGTTAAAGTCTAGTTCTCCATGGTACAGTGCTTCTTGATGTTTGGAAAAAATAAAGGCTCGGTATGTGTCTGACAGTTATTTGGATAATATGTGTCACCAGGGTATCTCAAAAATATAGTGTAGACTTCGTTCAGCATGCTGGACCATGGAAAGGGAAAACAGAGGACTTTCATATAGTTGTAAGTGAGGTAACAGCCAAGAAACGCTATGGTTCGCTGCTTTAGGTGATTTTCACAGATGAAAGCAGGTTATTTATGGCAAAGCGGTTCCTTTCGTCTGCCCTTTTCATGCTAAAATCATTGTTTCTCTGGAATGAATTTTTTTTAATTACAGTGTTCTCTGGCTTTAGAGCCATCTAAACCTTTCAGCGAATACTCAGCTTAAGCAAGTCATACAATTCTGAATTGGATTTGGTCATAATTGAATAGAAAGAACTCAAATTAGCCCTTCATCCTATCTGTGCATTAGGAATAGAATTTTAATCACAGTTGACCATCCCCCAATGCTGATTGAAATCTTAGCTCTTGCAGTCAAGAGACTTTAGACGTTTCAACTATTTCAATATCAAGATTTTTTTACATTTATCTCTTCTTTGGTAATCCATTTTTCTTGATGCAGTTTAGAGTGGGATGACATTGTTTCATAGATCTGCTATTCCATTTGAAGGGAAGCTGCTTTTCTTTGGTTCCCCTGTACCTAAAACCTGAAGTTCTTGCCAGCATTAAATACATCACTTTCAAGACAGCATCCGGATGATGGTTATCCATGAGTATTTCTCATTTTCTCTGTCTGAGGACAGCCATGGATACAGCATCTTATTACATAACCACTGTTGGCATCTTTTAATAGAAATCAACACCATAGCAAAAGAGAGGTTGGGTTGGAGAGATGACTCAGCACTTATGGTGCTTGCCTGCAAAGAGTAACAACCCTGGTTCGATTCCCCAGTGTCCACGTAAAGCCAGGTGCACAAAGAGAGGTGCCCATTCTATCTGTCCTTCTTCTCTCCTCCCTCCCTGTCTCTCTGTCTCTCTGTGTCTCTCTGCTTGTGAGTCAATAAATAAGAAAGGCAAATGGACTTAACCATGTGCACACAAATGATACCCTATATACTTCTTTAAAACTTAGTATATACTATATTTACTTTGTACCAATACTTGATTGATATAAACAGTTAATTTTCATTGCCATAAAGGAATAGAATATTTACTTTCATAAGATTACTAGATTAATATAACTTTTAAGTTCACAAGGCATTTTCAGATTTCTCACTGTTTCCAAATCTACTGTCATTCTCAATTCATGAAGAAATGCATTTGAGACTCAAAAGGTGGTAGGCAGGTCTCAATGAGGAGAAGTCTAGGGAGGCTGAAGCATCGTATAGTTAGAGAAATGTCTGAACAGTCCAGCGCATGCTGCCTCTGAGGATGAGCCAAGCTGGCACACTAGAAGACTGTCCTAGGAACCATCTGGCTGTTAACCAGAAAGCAGCCATGACCTTGGAATCCTGACCATGGCCCAAAACACAGACACTACTTAGACAAGCAGCACACAGAAGAAGAGGAAAGGACCATCCCTAGACCTCAGAAAGGCATTCAGAACAGTGATGCTTGAAGAAGCCACAACCAGAGACTCTGACCAGGATCCTCTAGTGAAATCTGAGAGAAGCTGCTCCCAGCCTTGGCTTAGGGTACTCCAAGCACTAAGATCCTCTCTCTTGTCATTTATGCTGCATAGCCTGGGGATGGCACCCATCTATCACTCGGGATTCACAAGCCTTTATTTTGTCGGAGTACCTTGAGGACAAGGTGATCATGTGAGGAAGAGACTGAGCTCTCATAAATAATTCCCGAGTCACTGCCTTTGCACAAGTCCTTGGTTCAGAGAAGACAAACACTTGATTTGTGTTTGAATATTAAGGACGAACTCTGTCAAGCATCCCGTCATTGTCATTTCCTGCATGTACATTCTCTGATGTCCTTCAGTTCCTTTCAAAGTTTAGGATCCGAATCTCATAGTCACAGGAAGTGGAGATTTATTCATGTATTTCTTCTATGGGCTCCATGCCTTTGTTCTGATAACACATTTACCTTTATTTAGGTAAAAAGAAGGAATGAGGGCTGGAGAGATGGCTCAGTAATTAAGACACTTGCCTGCAAAGCCTAAGGACCCAAGTTTGACTCCACGGTACTCACATAAAGCCAGATGCACATGGTGGTGCATTTGTCTGGAGTTCCTTTGCAGTGGCTAGAGGCCCTGGCACACCCATTCTCTATGTGCCTCTTTCTCAGATAAATAAATAAAATATTTATCAAAAAATAAAGGAAAGAAAATGAATTACTTATAATTTATATCTCAAAAGCCAAAATGTCATAGTTTATTACAATTTTGCATTTCCTCTCCAGAAGTCAGAGTGGATGCTTCTGCCTGTAGCTCTTTCTTTTTTTAAAAAATATTTTATTTATTCATTTTTAATCAGAGAGAGAGAGAGAGAGAGAGAGAGAGAGAGAGAGAGAGAGAGAGAGAGAGAGAGAGATATCAGGGCCATCACCTTGTGGGTCTGGCTTATGTGGGTCCTGGGGAATTGAACCCAGGGCCTTAGGCACTGGAGGCAAGTGCCTTAACCGCTGAGCCATCTCTCCAGCCCTGTAGCTCTTTCTTGTGAAAGAAATTTTCTTTTTGTATCATGTGTCAAAAATCCAGTACTGTGGTGGTTCACACCTGCAAAACCAGTACTCAGGAGGCTGAGACAGGAGGACTTCCATGAGTTTGATGCTAGCCCTGGCTAGATCACAAGATTAGATGCCAACCTGCACTAGGATGATATTCTGCCTCACATTATACAAAACAGATTTAAAACATCAAATGAATTGATCCAGAACAGGTCTTATTTCCTTTTATTTTCATACATTTATTGAGATATAATTCATATCCTCTTTAGATTTATTTCAATAATTTTAGCATATATTATAACTTGTACAATGATAGTATCTCTTATTCTAGAATATTTAATCATTCACAAAATAGATACCCATTTGTAATCACTTTTCTCTCTTTTTTTCCCAACTCCTAGAAAACTCTAACCCTCTTATTTTCTTTGAATTTGCCTTTTTGAGAGCTTTCATATCTTTGGAACCAAATGTATGTGATCTTTTTTGGTGGGTCTGTAACACATTTTTTTTCAATTTTTATCCTTTTCGTTTTATGTATCAGGACCACATTGACTTTTAAAAATATTTTATTTATGTATTTGCCAGGAGAGAGAGAGAGAGAGAGAGAGAGAGAGAGAGAGAGAGAGAGAGAGAGAGAGAGAGAGAGAGTGTGGGTGTGCCACAGCCTCTAGACCATTTTTCTGCATCTGGCTGACATGGGTACTGGGAAATTAAACCCTGGTCCTTGGGCTCTGGAGGCAAAGCTGTCTCTCCAGCCCTAACATTGACTATTGCATATGTATGTACTTGGGGTAAGTATGCCTGTGTGTTCATATGTATCTTAATGCCCTAGCCAGACTGTGTATCAGGAAGGGTGCCTGTGGAAGCCAGAGGTCAAAGTCAGTGTCTTCCTCAGGTCCTCTTCACCTCATTCTTTGAGACAAGGTCTCACTGAACCTAGACCTGCCTGGTATGGTTAGATGAGTTAGCCATCCAGCCTCAGGGATTCTGTCTGCCTTCCCAGCACTGCGAATATGCATGCATGCTACTGTGCCTAGCATTTTATGTGGGCACTGAGTTTCTGAACTCAGGTTCTTGGGCATCAAGGTCTTTTCTCACTGGCCGTCTTCCTAGCCTTTACACTGACTTGACTGATGTTTCACTGTATGAATGCACTGCAGTTTACTTTTCCAAAGCTGGTTATTTCTAACTTTTGGATATTAGTATGAATGCTGCTATGGCTACTGATGTAAGTTGCTTGTGTAGATAAACATCTTCACTGATTTTGAGTGTATATTCTATGAGTTTGCTAAGTCTGTCCTAATAACGCCCATCCTGTGTCTCTGTATGTTCTATTTTCTTCTTTGTCTAAGGATGCCAGTTGATTGGGTTGAGACTAATGTATAGATCTCAGTTTTTAATTATCTCTTTAAAGTTGGAGTCTCTCGATGTAATTACATTCTCTGATACTGGTTTTGAGATTTCAACATATGTAATTGGGAGCAACACATTTCAGTGTATAGTATATAATACACTCCCAGAAGGGACATGCTTTGTCATAACTCTATGTTTCACATTTTCAGTGCCGTTGTAACATTTTCCATGCAGGAGAGTACCAGTTTCTTCACATCCTCATGAAATACTTATTCATATTTATCTTTATGCTATATATATATATATATATATATATATATTCATGCTGAAGGTTGAAACAAGGGCCTTGCACATTCTTGGTAAGGGCTCTGCCAGTGGGCTACATTCCCAGCCATTGCCTTTTATATTATAGTATTAAGGAAAGGGAAATTTCTGAAGTGCACATTTTTGTGAATTTTCTATTCCTTTCCATGTTTGCTTCTCCTCTCCTGTACTGTTCTTGTCTGTGGTGCTAACTTCATGTCTAGCTTAATGCTAACATCATGTATCTGAGCCATGCTCTGAGGGTATAAATATTTGATCAGAAGACTGATGATGTTAACAAGTAAAATAGGCGTGGGATTGCCAATAAGTTATAAAGTTTATTTCCAATCAAAGAAACAACACAGCTACTGTTCAAAACAAAATTTCTGAGCAAATAGACAATGTGGCTGAGAGACTTTAGAGGCAATCAGTATGTGTTATTCAGTATGGCTTAAAAACAGCATATAAAATTGGCTCATATAAAGTCAGTGGGGTATTTACCACTGTACACTCTATGGGATCTCTTTGCTTCTAAGGTAATGACCAGGAAAATGTACCAGGAAGTTTACATTCTGTAGCAATCATGAGTCTTATAGAATGGAAGTTATTAGTGATATTATTGTTTACATGAGTTGCAAGCCTCCTATGCAAACCTATTTGCATTCAATAAACAATTTCTGAGTTTAGATTAAAGTTAATTTAAAGTTTTCCTGGAAGACCAATATTCATTTATTCAATTGCATGAAAAAATATTCGTCTTTCTCTACAGACAAAGAAACTGGTCTAAGTCAAGCAGAGATATTGTATGAAAGCCATAAGTGGAAATCATGCTTCCTTTCACCAGGTGTTTGAGGCAGGAATTTACATTTTTCCCTCAGGCTAATACATTTCTAATCTCTTCTTAATATCTTTGAAACTTGCATCAATGCAAAACAAATAAGCAATAAAATAATAATGTTATTCTAAATGCTGCTTTTATTTCCTGCAATGTTTTATTTTTTTTTTCTTCTGGCATATTGACTCAGTGTGAACTTCTTCTGTGAGTATATTTTGTAAAGTTAGTTGTATCAGAAATCAAACATGAATATCATCCTTGCAAAGCTTTGGTGGAAGTCCTCAGTATTCCTTCTTCCTACCTCTCCCCCCCCTTTACCTCCTCTTGCACTTTACAGGCCCACCGTTGTCGTCATCACCTAGAATAAATCTTCCTGAGTTCATCCCATCACCTGAGTCAGTCCTCATGGGCAGCAATATCGGAGTGTTCTTTGAAGAATAATTTAGATACCTGCTTCTCTCTGAATCTGAACTAAAGATCTCATTTATGTTTCTTGCTGTCAAGATTGCTTCCATCTCTAGGATATTGTCAGGATCAGCCCGTGGAACAGTAGTCAAAATCAGGGAAGGGCTGAAAGTCACTGTAGTAATTTTAAGAAGGACCCCCTTTCCTTTCACTTCCCTTCGTTTTGCTTCTCTTGTGGTTCCCTTTGCCAACTGGAGACAGTGAACTTATAAACAAAGAACTGAGAACTTTCATGCACATATCTAAATTTAGAGAGGGATTTGACATGGGCCTTTTAATGAAATCTTAAGTTCAAAGGTATCCTACAAGAAAAACTGAATAAAGAAAGAAGGTCTTTGATTGTGTATGTGTTGTATATTAGACAGTGAAGCACATTTAATAATTTAGTTCTCCCACAATTTCATGAAGCACAAATAGCTATCTTTGCTTGACTGAGGGAGACGTACTCTAGAAAAATTGTACAAATTCCTGGAGGTTATATACAAGAACATGATGGACTGAGAGATGCCTGAAGGGTTTTTACCTCCCACCCAGTCCCTGGGTTAAATACGGGCATGTTTGCATCAAGGAAGGGAAACATTTAATTGTCCTTTAAAACACAGAATAACAACATTGAATAGAAGTTTGAAATTTTACTGTTTTTCTTAACACACTCAGGCCAAACTGAGTGTACTGGTTGATACAGAGAATGTTGCTTTTGGGTACAGTACAGTTGCATCAGTGTGACATGTGAGTATGGTCCTTTGGGCATCTCAGTTGTTGCCTCTGAGCCCTTTTGTTTGAAACTGTGATATTACAACTGTATCGATATTGCACTTGTAATACCCCCATCTTTAGTTTGGTGGCATTGGTGAGAGTGCATTGTAATTTGCAAGTTTGTTTATCAAACTTTTACTAGAAATTTGTTTAAATAAACATGGCTAATTTATAAAGGGTTAGCTTAAGGACTGGAGATGTTTATAGACACCAAAATAACTATATCGAAAGTAGAAGACCATTACAGAGAAGTACCCATTATCTAAGGCATTAGACCAAGTGTTTGTCCTGAAATCTACTTATAAGGATAGATATTCCCCCTTATTATATAATGATAGTCATCAATGCCACTTGAGCCAACTGTGCTCTTTTGAAAAAAATAATTGATACGGTTTCTCACCAGAAAACAGGATTTTGTGGAGACGGGGAGCTTGCAGCAATATAGAAGATGAAAGACCCATGTAAGAGGGAATGTCGCTCTGCATGAATTTCTCAGACTATCTAGGATGGAGAACACGTCAGTTTTCTTTCACTTGTAGAATATTGATAGCAGTTCAGTTCATATCAAAAATGACTTACCGCTTCAGTTGAATAAAATCAATCTGGCTTCAGTTCAATGTCCACTGGCCATACACTTAAGATATTAGAAAATACCTACTTAGTTTAAAAGTAACTAAATACTTACTTACTGTATCTGTAGATCTTCATGAAAAGATAAGTAGCAGTAGGCAAGCAGATGAGATTGGAAAGCACCGGAAATACTTATCTGCCTAGGACTCCACTTGGCTTAGACAATAATGCTTCCTTTCCTAAACAACACACCTAGGAGGTACTGTTCTAATACAAGTTACATTGGGAACCTGGGGCCTCTCTGACCTGTACCCAGCTGTATGTTTTCCCCACATCAAACAATGAAATGGATTTCTCCAACTCTAGCAACCATTATTTGTCATTAGTTTCTATGTTAATATGTTTTTAGATGTACCCAGGGTCAGAACAGCAGGGACTATGATGCCTGGATACATGGTGTAGTCAGCCACACGCCACTGGGATGAATCTTCAAACCAGGCACATTTTGGGGGAGGAAAGTATTTGTTCAAACTACAGATTAAGGGGAAATTCCATAGCAGTGAAAGAGGCTGGCCCTCTTTCACAGGTCTGAGCAGAGAGAAAAACCCATAACCTACACCACACACACAGAACAGAGAACAGGAAGGAGGGGCCAAGGAGAGAATTTCTTCCCCTTTATATAGCCTTAGGGTGGGGTATTCCAACCTTCCCCAGACTTAATGGCTTCCTGAGTCTCTGGAATTTCCTTCCTGTACTGCCCACACAGGAAAGGATGTTTACTTCTAGATTCTTTGAGCTTCCTTACATCTTGCCCTCTACTGAGAGGCTGCCTTCCTGTAAACATCCTCAGAGACCCACCCAAGATTACTTGAAAGGTCAAGTTGACATCAAAACTTAACCATCACACATGGGTACATACACAATAAGTCAAACTGTATCCTCTAAGTAAATTTTTTAGGAGAAACCATCATATGCCTATATATGACTAGACAGACATGATTAAAACCAGACACATAATGACAAAGGACATGTACAATAGAGAAAATATATAACTACAAATTTACAACCAAACCAGAGCACTACCAAAGCTATAAAACCAGCCCCCTTTTTCTTGTGGAGTTCTGCTTTTTTGGGGGGGGGAGGAATAGAGTCCTGATTCCTGTTTCAGTTGCATCCTCATTGCTGGACAAACACCCAGCCAGAAGCAGCTTATGGGAAGAAGGGCTTTTTTTCAGGCTTACAGATTCCAGGGGATCACCATCAATGGTGGAAGAAGCTGGCTCACTTCCACGGATATGTATCAGTCAGACACCACCACATAGCCAGCAAACACAAAGAGCCAGAGCTCCAACTGTTCTTTATACCTATAGGGCTGGACTATAAGATCTACCTCTACAGACAAATCTCTTCCCCAGTAGGCTGCTGAAGACTTAAGTAGGAAGCTTAAACTTAATCAAAAATTCCCAAAACAGGCAAGAGAGGAGCCACCACAGTCAAACCGTGGAGGATCCATATGGAATCCCACAGAGAAGGATGGGAGGAACGAGGGACCCACAGCCACAGACATTCAATCTACACAGGATAAGCCAGTGAGACAGAAATCAACGATCTTTGACATAAAGACCCCTAAACTCACAAACTTAAAGTAGCCTTAATACTCATCCACCACGACTCAGGGAACTGAGCGGAAGAGGGGGCGGAAAGATTGTAAGAGCCGTAGTGGGGGAGACTATCCAGAGGCATGGCACCCCTCAGTAACAACACACTTGGGCCAGGAGGACCGGGCTGAGTACTAGGCTATCCAGGGTCCCCTGCCCCAAGGACTGATCCAGACAGCCCACGGAGGAGGATATCCAGCTGATTGGGGATGGGGAGGGGGACATTGGGGAATTGGGGATAACAACTCATTGTTTGCCCACTGAATAATGTAACTCATTATGGACAGTAAATATATATATTTAAGACTTAAAAAAATTCCCAAAGCAATGGGGTCATATATTCTTATTCAACTGACCACACAACCCCCTTGGAACTGACTCAAGCAATGCAAACTGGTCCCTCAGAGACCACTGGGGTTGGGGAGATAAGCAGTGACCCTGTAGCTGTAGCAGCACCCAAGGATGGATATAAACAGGATGGAATACAGTGACTGGATTGGGAAGAAGAGAGAAGGGGAGTGGCCGCCAACCTTGCTTCTGCATCCTGCATTGTTCTTTAGGCAAAGAAATGGTAAGATCATTTTGTATTGTTTTGGACCTTGCTAACATTTTCTTTTTTCATATCATCTGAAATGCCCAAAAAACAATTGGTACTTGCTTTGAGCAGACAAGAGTGAGCAATCCACAAACCATCTACCAAGGCTCTTCTATGCAGTGTGTGTCTGATAGGTTTGGAAAAGCATCTGGACAAACAAGAAATACAACAGTTAATAGTTTAAATCAAGATTTTCTACCTGGCTGCGAAAGAACACAGCTGAAGATATAAGGTTGCTAAATGACAATCATGGTGCTGGCCAGGGAGTTTCTATCCTGCGAGTTTTTGTTTAAGGAGGCTCAGAGCCCCTCAACAATAAAGGGGTTGGTTCCATGCCAGAACTAGATGGTCAATTCCTATTTCTGAAAACACCATATGCTTTGGCTCAGTGCATAAAGACCGAACAAGGAGTTCCTTGCTTGTTGGCTGGCTTTGTTAGTGCTGGTAGGTACCATGCAGGCTTCTGGGGGAGAATTGTTACCAATAGTCTTTCTCCACTGTGGATCTTGTGTGTTACAGTGTTCCTATGCCAGCTGAGATGTGCCCACTGCTGCCATAGTGGCAGGACTGTTATGGATGCAACCAAAAGTCTTCTTATTGGAGGTAAGGCCCATTGCACAGGAAAAATATATCTGATACTGTAAACTGGCAAATAAAAAGAACTCATGGCTGG
Source organism: Zapus hudsonius (assembly GCA_004024765.1). Classification (NCBI taxonomy): domain Eukaryota; kingdom Metazoa; phylum Chordata; class Mammalia; order Rodentia; family Dipodidae; genus Zapus; species Zapus hudsonius. The sequence continues at coordinate 13,128 of PVHP010023639.1, read as the reverse complement.
GAAGGTCACAAGCCCCAGTGGAGAGGCCACTATTATTGTTTTGTTAAATGGATGTGATATGCCTGTGAAATCACTTTCTAAACATTTGTGTTTAAAGTCACAGATTATTGTCGCTGTGGGCCTCAGTCATGGAGAGAGACTTTTTCTTTGCAATGAGAGGTGCACTCTGTAGTTTCATGAAAGTTTAAGTTCCTGAGACCAAGTGATTATTGCCATGGTATAGTTAGTGATCCAGTACTGAGCAACAGATAGAGAAAAAAATATCAAAAACATATATCATTCCCTCTAAGGCTCAGGGAACATCATGGAAAGGGGAAGAGGAAGAATATAAGAGCCACAGGAAGCAGGGAGTTATTTCCTCCAAATGAAAACATTCCTGGAGAGAGGCTTATTATACTCAGGATGTAAATGAAATTTACCAGGCTCAGAAGATAAACAAAACTCAAAGGTCTCAGCAAATTCCCTAAATGTACGAGACTCAAATGTTCCCTCTCTCAGGTTATACAAGCACTGACAAGTACTGGGAAGAGGAGACGCTGATTGGGGGTGCTTCTTGCAAATTGAGAGCTCCAGAGATGTAGCTTTTATAAGTTGTCACCCGTGCTGGGTGAACTTTTCAGTGATTCCAGTGCCTTTGAGTCATCCACTAGTTCCTTCTCACCACACCCCTATAAGTAACCCCAATGAACTCACTGGTTCACTATACTACATGAGGATTAAAACATTTATTTAATCCACTGTCAGTGTTCTACTTGGGGTGAATTAATGTTTGTTCATGTCTCAGCAGTAAAAGTTACATAACAGGTGTTAACATATGGAACCCAGGTTAAGTGTTTTTGCTGTAATAATCCTTACCTAAGGGTCCAGTTCTGTGCAAGACAAACACCAGTATTAGGTGTTACAAATATGAAGCCATTTTCAAAACAAGTCTTAGAGTGATGTTTATGTACTAGGATCCTTCAACACAAGGACTGTCTTTTACAACATAATATTGCTGTAATGGTGAATCTCCCTAAAATAAATTATCATTTTTTCCTCTAACTGACAACATAAAAGGGAATAATAACTTTTCTACCCTAAAGTACAGAAAATCATAGTACAGCAAATTTCATAGTTGCAAAAGCAGTTCAGTACATTCTCTATATCAATAGAATCCCACTGTCTACCTAGTATACAGAGAACAGTGAGCCCCACCTGGAGGGGAAATCCACAGAAAGAGCATAGGATATGGTTCTACTTAGTAGAAAGTTTACTGACTGGGGATGGGGAAGTGGGGGGCAACAGGGAATTGGGGATAACAACTCATAGTTGGCCCACTAAACAATGTAACTCATTATAAACAATAAAGAAAAAAATAAATTAAAAAAAGAAAGTTTATAGACACAATAAAAGTATTCTAAAATTCCCCACAAAATTTTGTCCTTTCTCTAGTCTCCTTTAGTTACCTCTTCTTTCTCTTTAAAGGTTTTTTAGGATTGGATTTGTATTTAGAGTTTTTCAGATGCACCTTCTTGGAGTCCATTCACACTGACAGCTGAGAGGCATTATTGATAAGCCAGAAATAAAGAGTGCACGCACTTGACTTGTCTATTTAAACCAGCACAGTGTCAATAAAGGGTGTTCTCCTCCTGGCGTGACTGTATGTTTGCTAGCTTCTCTCCTGTGTAAAATCTATCTAAGCAGTGTTCCAGTGCTTAAACCCTAAAGAAGAAGGGTCTTCCTTCTTCCCCAGCTTTTGTTTCTGTTTCTGCTTGTGAATGAATGTGTCACATAGACTTGATGAGTTCTTATTTTTCAGCGTTTTGTGTCAGATATAAATTGGGTGGAGTGATGGGGGGCATTGATTGGGATTAAAATCTGGTAGAAACTATTGAAGTGGTAGCAGCAAGTGTAGTTACCAAGGTGAACACCTGATCCCCAGCGTGACTCCAGGCTAACTCCAAAACCAGCTCTACAGCCAGGCTTTTGATTGCTAAGCAATTCCCTCCCTTGGTCCCCATGGAGAGAGCACATGTAGAACTCCGAATTTCCTATACCTCTCTTCTCCCAGCCGAGTAATTTTAACACCTGTTTGTACTTTGTAAAACAAGCCTGGAAACAAGATAAGGAAGAAATTAGGAATGGCAAAACCACTTCTTTCAGAAATCGGCATGATTTCTTGGCAATCAACACCCCACCTTTTTTGTTGAGGATGTAGATGCAGTGAGAGATAAAAATCCCCACGCATTAAGCAGCTTAATTTAATTAGTCATAGATTGTAGGTTGGGGAAAATGAAAACTGAAACGTAAACTTCTCTAAATTGTGGTGAGTTCCCAAAATCTAGACCATCACTCAAAAGTAAATCTTTTATTGAGAAAGTATTATGTCGCCATGTGCGAGTATTTATTTTAAGTTGTGGCACCTGCAGAACCCACAGGCTTAACCAGAACCAAAATCTTTATGTTTGCTGTTCAGTGTTATCTATCCTCTGCCATAACTTGGTTCAGGGAGTGCCATAGAAGGGAGGTGATAAGTGTGAGGAGATAATGAATGCAGAGATAATGAATGTGCCTCACAGACACCCACACTGGACCTTTGATTGGCTCCGGCAGGAAATGAGAGACAGAGGTTGGGAAGCAGAGAGGTGTTTGTGGGAAATCGAGCACCCATGGTTGAAAGCATTGTGATGAGTCCAGGATGGCAAACACTTCCCAGAACATTCCTCAGCTTCCAAGAGGGATTGCCAGACGGCACATATCTCCTTGGCTTTTTCTGATGGGAGTTTCTGTATTTCATTGAATCTGAGCTGCCGTTGATTATGAGAGAGAGCCTCTACTCAGAAAGAAAAAAAAGTATTTCCAGTTAAACAGGAATAATAATAGCTTCTCTTTGAGTCTTTAATTCTGAAGCTTTTTGTAAGAGGTTCTGAAATACTTGATTAATTACTTACACCCTCCTCTCTGTACTTTGGTTTCTGTCCATCCTTTCTGGAGATAGGGCTTGTTTCGGTTGCATTGCTTGGCTGGGGTCTGGAGTGCTTTTGCACATATTTCTGGTATAAAATATTAATGACTTTATCTTCCTGTGGGTTCAATGCTTCCTTAGATTCTATACAATTTCTTTTTATTTTTCGAAGATAAAGATGGAATGACACTCATTCCTAGTTCAATTCACTGAATTTATGCCCCACTATTCTATGTTCACACCTCTCTGCCTATAGAGTTGTTTTTGGATTCAACGCAGAAACAAAGGGTCTTATTTTAGAACACACTTTAGATAGATATAAAATTCACTCATATTAGCAATGAGCATTGCTCAATTACATTAACTGAGCTACAGTGACCAAGTTCAAGTACTCGGGATCCTGCTGACTCAAAGGCAGAACTCTGAGAGAGCAATGTGGAGTATCTGTTTATGCTACTTTGCTACAGCTACCCCCGCAAGAAACGACTGCTAGCAAAACATTTTAAATGCTACGTTGTTTGATTTTCAAAGATTTCAGAATCACTTTCCCTCTGTATTTACTGTCACAATTGTGTTCATTAAATGAGTAGCACACTGATCACTTTCTCCTCTTTCCTGCAGAGTCTGGGTGATCATTGCAGTCAGCTGACCTGTGTTCACATGTGTATTTCAGCTTTAGCACCTGTCCGCCTTCTCACATTAGAAGGTAGCAATGCTTCATATTGTTTTTGAAAACACAAACCTTACTTTGAAAGATGAAATGGGAAGGTTACATAAAAATTCTAGACAGTCCTGATTTCTACTTAATTGAGCAAAGCCCTTTGGTGTGGTGAATGAAGTCATTTATCTCATACCTAGCTGTACTGAAACCTTAACTAATTAGCTTTTGAATTGAAAGCAAGAATAAACCTTCACAGGCTTCCCATGTAAAAGAAATGGGTTACACGCTGGCATTTTGTTCGTAACTCTAGCTGAGTGAAGAGGGGAACTGTGAGCTGTATTACAGGAGGTGGGGCAGATTCTACAGCCCTGATGACAAGGCGCTTTTACACACCCTACTTCAAAGACAGCAGTTCAGACTATGATCTTATAATAGTTATTATTCTGTGTACACTAGAGCCTCCCAGCAGGAATGTGTGAATCAGTTTTATGATAATTTCCCCAGAAAATAAAAAATCTTTATTTCGCAATACTACTTTTGAATGAAACTGGATGGAAACATTAACACACTAAACTCTACAAATAATATTATATTCAAGAGATCAGGAGATGCTCAGTGGTTAAAGTTACTCGCTTGCAAAGCCTGCAGATCTGGGTTCAATTCTTGAGTATGCATGTAAAGCCAGATGCACAAAGGAACACATGCATCTGGAGATTGTTTGCAGTGACAAGAGGCCCTGACATGTCTATACCCATTCTCTCTCTCTCTCTCTGTCTGTCCATCTCTAACAAATAAATAAAAAATTTAAAGTTATATTCAATTTGATGATTAATATAGCCATTCCATTCTTCCCAGTATGGATGCAAACCAGTTTAAACATGTCCTATATGAATTCTTGTCAAATTTTTATGCATGTACTACCATTATTTAAATAAAACTGAAACGTATCCTTGAGTTAACACAAATTTAAACAATAAATTATGTGTTAATTTCTTAAGAATTGCTAATTGCAATATTTAAGATAGAGACTGAAATTAAGACCATATGTATATTATATATCACATAGATATGTTTTCTATTGAAAGCTTATTCTAATATTCCTGGGTATCAATGTAATTGTCATAGTCAGACACACACTGCTGGGATGAATCTTCAAACCAGGCACAGTTTTGGGGGAGGAAAGTATTTGTTTGTAGCTATAGATACAGGGGAAGTTCCAGAATGCAAAAGAAGCTGCTCCCCTTTCACAGGTCCAAGCAGAGAGAGAAACCCACCACCAACACCACACAGAGAACAGGGAACAGGCCAGGAGAGGCCAAAGAGACTTTCTTCTCCTTTATATAGCCTTAGGGTAGAGTCTTACAACCCTTCCCCAGACTTAATGGCTTCCCAAGTCTCTGGAATTTCCTTCCTGCACTGCCCACACAGGAAAGGATGTTTACTTCTAGCTCATTTGAGCTTCCTTACATTACATCTTGCCCCATACTGAGAGGCTGCCTTCCTGTAATCCTCAGAGACCCACCCAAGATAATTAAAATGATCCAAGTTGACAACAAAACCTAACCATCACAGCAATCAACACAGACATGTTTCTAAGTTCACTTTCATAAAATGTACAATATTGACATTGATATTGACATACACTGAAGTTTTCTCACATACGGGTTATCATTCACATATTGATACCATATCCAGAGTTCAGTGGCAATGGATTCCAAGTTGAAAAGGTACTGTCACCAATACATTGTTGGAAGAAACATATGAATGAGTGAAACAAAATAATGCACTTATACTTTTACTAAACTAGATCCTGCTTTTTGTAATAGAGGTATTAACTGTATTGGATTTGCTTTCTAAGGAGTAGTGGACTTTCATTATAAAACATAGATGGATATTTCTGGGGAGGGCAAACAACACATATTAAGAACCTGTGTAAACCATCTGGGATTCAGGACAGATCTCACTTTGTTAGGGAAGAACTCTGCATGAAAATAGGAAGATCTCAAAGTAGATTTGAGGAGGATATTCATCCAAGTATCTGGGATTTGGGGACTTTGGAGGCTAATAAAAATGAGAATAGAATCCAATAGTCACAGCGATCCACCAAGCATATGAGAAAGCAGGGATGGGTTCACACTGAATAGACAGTGCAGCTCCAGTTCTCTCACGGGGTATTTGGAGAATCTTTGACCCTCCCTTTGATCTCATGCAGTTGTCAAATGATGTAGCTGAATCAGAGGATTCCTTGGCCCAACTATAACTTTCAAAGAAGCTGGGATTCTGAGGTTATGAATGTTTTGGTTCCTGGACACCAGATTTTATGTTGAGGGCAGGTGTCCTTATCTCCTCAGAGAACAAATTGGCAAGTAGATACTCACTTAGTATATAAAGATCATAAAGTATTTACTGAAAACTGTCTACTATTTACCATATATTTAGTGTGCATGTTTAACTATCTAGGACCTCTTGGAGGTCTCTCATATTTGAGAATTTTTCATCTTTGAGTTCCTTGTCCACAAGTTATTGATTAAGAACTTCTTGTTCTCAATCCTTTGTTTTGTGTTCAATACATGGCCCAGGTAGGGTCCATCATGCACACATACTTGACTATAATTTTTTTAAAAATAGAGATTGATCTGAAGGAGGAATCTACATGGCAGAGCCATCTGTCTTTTTGATGCAGTGATTAGAGAGGTCAAAGCAGAGAAAGCTCCTACTCAGCTTGGGTAATGCAAACTCACATGCCTTTACTGATGGCAGACATTCATCTCTGCTGTGTTAGAATGGTCATGTGGCCTAAGCATGCACCTACATTTGCAGCATCCAGGAGTGATTTTGGACCTTCTGGGAAACCCCAGTGCTTACCCATACTGTTTAATACATATTCTTCTGCTTAAACTAGTGAGAGGTGAGACCAATATTTTTATCTAAAAGAACCTTTCTGATCTGACAATATTACAACTTTCTTCTCTCTTCTGATTCTCAGGTCCTCTTCCCCAAGAGTTCATGTCTCCTGATTGGTTGGAGCTTTTCATTATGAGGCATTGCCAGCATATTTTTCCTCATGGAATGAGTCAAAATGCATTTGTTTCTGGTGACCTTTCAATGATGGCAAAAGCAGCCAGTCACCACATGAACCATTTCAGAACACAGATCTGGGAATCTCTTCTGTCTGAAGTCTCATTTCAAAATTAAATGCAGAAATAAATCTAAAGTCATGCCTACTTAAACATAGACCCTGTGAATAGAGAGACTGAGTGAAAAAAAAGTGGTGATGAAAAGAAAAATCAGAAATAGGGAAAATCTAGGTTGGTGGTGAGAACATAAACACAACCAGTAGAAAAAGAAGGTAAGAAGGAAGTATGATGGAGACTCTGAAACTGGAAGGATTTTGTAGCTAAAATACATCCCAGATGCAACCTTGCCTTCAGTGTTACCAGTCAACCATGTTTTATTTTGATTAATTACTGCTTTTTTCCAGGTGTCACCTTTTCAAAGGATATGTCAAGCAGTGGAAACCCTCCATGTCATTAACAACTTCATGGTACAATGGGCTGGAGACAATCTTAATATCATCTTAGCCTGGTTTAATATCCCTCCTTTCATAACCATGTCTTTTAAATTATACTCTGATTTCTCCCAGCTCTGTCACTAGTCTTTTCCTAAAAGATGGTCCTGGCTATAATATTTAAGAATTCATGTGTATCACAAAGGTTCATAATTTCCACATAAACACAGAGGTATTTTGCTTCCTCAAAGATACCAAACATCTGGAAGGGACAGGCTTGTGATTCTTTTCATTTGTTTAAAACTGTTAAGTTCCCAGTCACAAGTTCTATAAAGGACATCCTCAGTTAAGAAAACTAAAAATATCAAATTTTCTTATCATTTGAAAGGGTAATGTGAAGTTGTGATGGTTTCTTGCTTCATTGCCTCCGAATGTATGGCCTGTCACGTCCCATGAAGACATGAAGCATGATTCCTCTGCATGTCATTCTACCTAGACTAAGCCTCTTTTGAAGCCTTAAATCTGTCTTCTCACAGGTACTTCCTCATTGTTGTAAAATGTGCATTTTGGTGAATGACTCAAGCATATGATTATGTGGGTATAGGGGCTCTTTGTGCAAAGGATGCCATGATCAGTGATGTTTGCAGAATTCCATGTGAATTAAATTCTAGGGAGTTATATGGCAGAAAAAGTTAAACAGCCTCTGTTGGCCCAGCCAAGGCAACTGTCCTCCAAAACAGCCATTTCTTCATGAGGTGTCCATGACAGGGGCACTTTTAAGGAACAACCTTTTGGTGCCAAATATTAGTGGATCCATTTTTCTTCTCTTCAAGACAGTATAACCAAAGACACTTATTTTAAAGAGATTACAGTGCTTCAATGGAACTTAATCATGGACTGCAATAAAATTATGCGATTATGATATATGTGTCTCTTTCAAAATATTTTGTAGTATTATACTTGCCCTTCTTGATCTGTTAACAATGGGTAACTCTAATAGTGACTTTTCTTAGTGCTGTGACAAGAGCTACTTAAGGACTTAAGGAAGGGTTTACTTTGGCTTACAGTTCAAGGGTCTTGTACATCATGGTGGACAAGCCATGTCCCAGAAGCTTGCAGAGACTTGTCAGACTGCATCTGCAGTCAGGATGGAGAGAGAAATGAATGTGGCTATTCAGTTTCCTATCTTCATTTTATTCAGTCCAGGACCTGAGCCCATGGAAGAGTGCTGCCCACACTCTCAAGTCATCTATCTAAGAAAATTTCTCACAGATATACCCAGAGATTTGTTTCCATTCTTTTGTTTGTTTGTTTGTTTGCTTTTTCGAGGTAGGGTCTCGCTCTAGTCCAGGCTGACCTGGAATTCACTCTGTAGTCTCAGGGTGGCCTTGAACTCATGGAGATCCTCCTACCTCTGCCTCCCGAGTGCTGGGATTAAAGGCGTGCGCCACCACGCCCAGCTGAGATTTGTTTCCATTCTAAATCAAAATCATTCTAAATTCTAAATAAATAAATCTAAGTCATTCTAAATCCCGTCAAATTGAAATAAAGATTAACCACCCCAGTAACCTGCACCTCAGACAGTGAAATCATGGTTAGCTTTGAATCATGGTTAGCTTAGATCCAGCTTTGACTCTTTACTGGATAGGATTGTGGAATTTGAACTTGAACCATTCCTTCATATCTACACTCATCCATTCAGTGTTCACCCAACTCATATCACAGGAAACAGAGGAATAAGACACTTGACTCTTTGCTTTCATCAAGAAGTGATGCCCATGGTCGTGAGAACCTGACCTCAGGCCACTGACAAACAGCTTCCTTCTGTAAGGGCCGGAGATGGACCCGGCTCAGCATGTGTGATCAGAGTGCCAGAGGGGTGACACAAAACTCTTCCCAACAAGCCTCTGCGACTGCGTTTGTCACCTCTGTGCTATGACTTCCCTAAGCCACTCACCTCATGGACTGCTGAAATCATTCGATACACGAGCAATAAAATAAATACACTGTATTTATTTCCATGACACAAATTCTAGAAAATTTTGATCTACTACTGACAGAAAATCACACTTTCCCCCACCTTGTGGTGCTAGGGTTCAAGTGCAGGGCCCTGTGCATTCTGGACAAGCACTTTAGCAAGGAACTCAATTTAGAAAACAATGCCTTAAAATACCATAGAGCCACATTGAGTTTAAACATGTATGTAAATGATATAAAGCCCTATACTTAACAGGCTTACATATATAATCTATATGTTCTGAAATGATAAATAAAAGGGAAATGAGATCTGCATATTTAAGTTATAAAAATGACACATTATGCATGTTTTAGTTTGATAGATGCATGTAAGTATATGATTACCTCTTTAACTTTTACTTTTTGAAATAAACTAAAGTGCATGTATTTAATTTAGATGGTTCCTGCATCAACATTTTAGTAACATTTTATAACTTGTTTTTTTCATTCATTTTGTAAATATTTCCAGTGACGTTAGCTTCAAGTGGAATATATTTATGTGCATATATATATATATATATATATCTTTAAGTTTTTCTTTCTGTAGAAATCTAAACGTAAATGTGCTTTTTATGTGTTGTCATTTTATGAGACTGAAAGTTCTTGCTGAATCTAACTAAAGATGTGTTGGTAAATTGATACACACCGAAATCTGTTATTGCTGTTACCAATGAATTAAAAAATACACTTAAGAAGCTGTGATCACATGGTGTGGAATGCATTCACCGCTATGCAATTCCATCCTGTATCCTTCATCTTCACGCGCACATAGCACAAGGCTGAGCAGTCAGCTCTTACAACGCTGCTCATGGTTCCCTGGCTCCTTTTAGAAGATCAAATGATGAGACCTTGTTTGTTTGGCTAAGGGGACAGTGGTGGACCAGGGACACATTTTCTGTATGACTCACGTTGTCACTGTCTTATTAAAATATCTCCACTAAGATGATGATGGCATCATGATTTGTGTCCCTGTTGTAGAGGTTTAGCCTTGGATGAAGAATTTGCCTGGAATACATTTTGAGTTCCAGAGACTTCAGGGATCTGCTTCCAGGTAAGGTTGGCTTCCTGGTATTCCGAGATCTCCTGGCTAAGACTGTGGGCTGCTGCATCCCCCTAAATCAAGGGAGTGTACCATGTGCCTTCTCTCCTGGGACCAGCATGTCCACAGGCTAGCTTAAACACCTCACTATGGTGACAAATGAACACTCTTGCATAGATACTTATCATCACCTTTACCTAATATGTGCATTGACACACATGCACCCTTCTGTGAGTAGGTACACGCATGCACCATCACAAGCACATATAGTCAGAATGTATCACTGATGACTCATCTTTCCCGTATCTAACATTCTAAATGTCTGCTTGTATAAAGGCACATTGCAGCAGAAAGGTGGAAAAATGTAAGAGCCACACAATGTACAGGCATACCAGGGATTGTCCTGCCATTACCCCACTGGTAAACTCATGACTGCACAGTGGTTACTGACACTTCAACAAGACCCACACTGTTATCAGCCCATCACCATTGTGATTTAGAAGTAAGAGGAGGACCAAAGAAATAAGACACGAAAACAGAGGGAGAACTACCTTGAAGGAGAAGGGTCCTCAGGGGATGAGGTCTCAGGAGAAAGGGGAGAAGTTAGAAATAGGGATGAAACATGATCAAATTGCTGTGTGTTTATATATTGAAGTTCACAAAAAATACAAAAAAGCAAGTGTCACATAATAATTTCCAAAGATGTCGCAAAGATGTCTTTATGATGACAGAGAAAAGCTAAACCAATAATGATGTGACAATAAAATTCTCACTTGCATACTGTAACCTACTGAGCAAGAAGTGGGCATCGTCTGGCAAGAGGGGACATGAATAGTAGGGGAGAGTGTCTAAGCCCATGAAAAACCGATCAGTCCCACAACTCCTGACCCCTGTCACAGGCTCCTTCCCTCACTGAACAGTTGACCAAAGTGACCCACAAAGTCCCAAAAACAAGAAAGAATTCTGACAAAGCTCTTGAATGCCCACCCCAGGCCTGAGGTAGGATCCTGTTGCTGAAGAAACCACAGAAAGTCATCTACCAGCATCAAGAGACCCTGCGAGGTCCAGATTGGTAACCAGTCCCCAGATGGTAGTTAGTGCAGAGCTGGAAGGCACTGCATAAGCTGCCAGGAGAAACTGGGCAAAGATAGTTGGAGTAAACAGAGACCACTGATATAAAACATAGTCTGCCTCCATTAGTAGGCTGTACACACTTCCTACTGGGAGAGAACATTGAACCAAAGAGGAACACTTGTACAATGGAGGTGCCAAAGCCTGGGGGAGGTACTCAATGGCTTTTAATTTGGCCAAATAATCCACTCAGTGAAGGGGAGCCCTTAACTGGATCTGGGGACTCAGGGCAAAATGCACTGGGAACCAAAATCTTGGGATCCCCAAAGTGAAATTCACTTTACAAGCGATTTACAAAGAGGCTACTCACAATAGAATCCAGCCAATACAGAAATGTGTATCTCAGTTAACCTAAACTGATCTCAATCTCCAATGGAGATTCTGTTGTTATTTTTCAAAAGGCAGCGAGAGAGCTGTTGCCTTTCCAAACCTACCAAGGAGCCATAGTCTGAGAGCTGACATCCCAGCAAGAGATGAGCCACCCCAGACCTACCTTGGAGGATCCACATGGAACCTTGCAGATAGTAGAGGGATAAACAAGAAACCCATAACCACAGCCAATCAGTCAACACAGGATAAGCCAGAGAGACAGACACCAATGATCTTCAACACAACCTAAAGCAGAAGTGCAGAGACCCCTAAGACCTCAACAATAAAGCAGCCTTAATACTCATCCACCACGACTCAGGGAACTGAGTGGGCCAGAAAAAATGTAAAAGCCATGGTGGGGGAGAATATCCAGAGACATTGATCCCCTCACACTAAGGCAGGTGGAACTGGGTTGACTTCTAGTGTATCCATAACCCCCTGCCCCATCGACTGATCCAGACTACCCACAGAGGAGGATACCCAGCTGATTGGGAACAGAGAAGAGGGAAATCAGGGAACTGGGGACAACAACACATCTTTTGCTCATTCAGTGTATCTAATTATGGATAATAAAGATATAATTTAAAAAGATGAAATATAAGTTAAAATACAATAGAAGTAAAGTTAAAATGCAACTAGATATTAAAAAAAGAAAAGATAAAAACCAGTAACCAAACAAACAAATGGAAAAAACTAACCAATGTCTCTGCACGTGTGTGTGGTGAGGTCTTCAGCACAGGGGTGGGCAGGTGCAGTGGGGCTGGGGGAGTAAGAGAAAGAGTGTGGAGTGTGTGATCATAAGGCAATGCATGTGTATGAAAACGTCAGAAAGCAAGCAAATAAGGCTCTTTTACTACAATGAAGAGTTATCTCCCCCCAAAGACAAAAAAATAGAAACCCAAACTCCTTTTCCTCTGGGCACGTACTGTCTGTTTAACAGATTAACCTGCTGTGAAAATCTGGAGTGAAAATCTGAGGCATATGTGAGGAAGTTTGGTGCCTGCCTGCTACAGCCACTGAGGCTCCATACAGGCTACTCCAACACTCACCCTCCGTGATTCTGTCCATTAATGGGGATGTCTGATGATTTCCTGTGACATGCCAAGGTCTCTTTCTCAATAAAAAAAAAATATTTGTTTGCTGAACTGTTGGGATTACCCCTGTCTCTCCCACCCTCCCTCCCTCCCTTCCTTCCTTTCACTCTTTCCCTCCTTTCTTTCCTCCTTGTTTCCCTTCTTCCTTCCTTCCCTCCCTCCCTCCCTTTCTTCCTTACTTCCTTTCACTTTCTCCCTCCCTTCTTTCCTCCTTCCTTCCCTTCTTCCTTCCTTCCCTCCCTCCTTCCCTCTCTGTCTTGTTCCCTCATCCCTCCCTCCCTCCCTCTCTCCCTTCCTCCCTCCCTCCCTCCCTTCCTTCCTTCCTTCCTTCCTTCCTTCCTTCCTTCCTTCCTTCCTTCCTTCCTT
>PVHP010023638.1:0-27750 GCA_004024765.1 Zapus hudsonius | reverse complement strand
AGTCAGTGGGTTCTAAATGCTAAGAACATCTAAAGATAACATCAAAGACATGTCGGGACATCGGAGAACAACTTCCTATTCTACATGACACAGAAATTAACAATCCTCCTGATACAATTTCTTATTTTCTGGCCTGGTATGGTAAATATGAAGGGACAGAGTTAGTACTGAGAGTTACAGAGAGACACTGTAGATAAATCTTGCACTCAAAATATTAAAGAAAAACTTAGGAATCCTATGTAGGAGCATAGAAAAGGGAGAAAAATAAATTACTTTCATAATTCTGAATCAATATACTGTTTGGCAGAGAGGGCCCATAACTTATCATAATTAGTTGAGAATGAATAAGATTACAGAGATTAAATAAATGTGATACTTCTTCGCATATATTGGTAAATTTAGATTCTTGGGAGAGTCTGGGGCTGTGGATCAGTGATAGAACATTTGAACCATCACAGTGCATGTTTCTCAGGGAAGTGCAATAGTCAGGGGCATCTCCTCCATTTCTTTTTTGAGAATCTCCCCATGTACAACCAATGTTGCAATCTGAGGACAGGAGCATGAACCTAACTACCGTCAATGTACACGATGGCCATCTTGATTGATAATGTGAGCTGTAATGAAAACATCACCAACGATTTTATTTTCTGTTCTACTTTGCAATTTCTCGTAAGAACATACTTGGTGAATGGATGAGCAGCTATTGAATGTAGAAAAACATCTTTTAAAAATTGTACAGTCCTTAGCCTCATTATTGTTTATGTGTATTTCCCAATGTTGTCTGTTCTTCTAAGACCCCTCTTCTGTCACTTTTCTCCTAAGGAAGCAGAGGCTTTTGAGAGCGTTCTTTTATCAGTGTCTATGACTATTTTTGGGTGGGGTTATGCACTGTCCTGTCAGAGTATAATGGAAGCATAAGGAAACTGGAGACTTACTGCTATGTTGGTCTACATGACCTGACGTTCCTTAGCAGTTAGTTGCTGTGATGGTTAAGTTTTGATGTCAACTTGACCTTTCAAGTAATCTTGGGTGGGTCTCTGAGGATGTTCACAGGAAGGCAGCCTCTCAGTAGGGGGCATAATGTAAGGAAGCTCAGTGGAGTTAGAAGTAAACATCCTTTCCTGTGTGGGCAGTGCCGGAAGGAAATACCAGAGACTCAGGAAGCCATTAAGTCTGGGATAGAATTACAAAACCCCACCCTATGGCTATATAAAGGTAAAAGAATTCTCTCCTTGCCTTCCTGCCTGTTTGCTCTTCTGTTTGTGTTGTTGGTGATGGGTTTCTCTCTCTGCTCGGACCTGTGAAAGGCCAGCCTCTTTCACTGTTATGGAACTTCCTCTCAATCTGTAGTTCAATAAATACTTTCCTCCCCCAAATTGTGCCTGGTTTGAAGATTCATCCCAGAGGCATGTGGCTGACTGCGATAGTTGCCTTCACTTAAGTCCTCCTATAGATTGTTTTGTTACTCCTCTAGTGCTTTTTGAATAATAAAGATTAAAATATTGGTCCTATTTCTTATTGAAACACCCCAGCCCCAGCTTAGCAGGAACGCCATTTTGCAAGGTTTGACTTAGTAAGCAATATTAAGAGTCCAGGAGACAGGAAAATTCAACTTGAGGACAGGGGTATAGGGCCCGACAGGATATCTGTGGTCAGCCATCTGGCAACAGAACAGGGAACTTGGGGCTCTGGAAAAATATTTTTACCCTAGATAGAGACAAGTCAGCAAGCATATCTAAATACCAGAAAACCATGAGTGTCCTTGTAAGCAGTTCTTACCCCAGATAGAGTCAAGTCAGCAAACATATCCGGTTACCAGGAAAAACCACAGGATGCCCTTGACTCAAACCCTAGCCTCATTTAAATCAGCCAATCATAACTCTGTAACCATGCATCTCGCTTCTGTACCCGCGCTTTTGCCTCCTCACCCTATAAAAATCCTCCACCCCAGCCTGTGGGCGCGCTAGTCCTCCCAGAGACTAAGTCGCCCCAGGTACCTGTGTATCTGAATAAACCTCTTGCTGTTTGCATCCGCAGAAGTGGTCTCGCTGTTCCTTGGGAGGGTCTCCCCAGATTGAAGGACATCTCGGGGTGAGGGTCTTTCACTTATAAGTTTGTTTATAAAAATCAATCAAGTAAAAACCTGCCTTCCATACTCACATGTAGAGGTCTTCATATTTAGTTAAGTCAAAAAAGAGTTTTCTAGAAAGAAGCATCAGAGACAAAGTCCCATAGTGGCAAAAATTTCTCCTACATATTTTCATTGTACCTTTCTTCAAAGAGTGTGTTTCTGAAAAGATGTCAAATATGAAGAGAATATCTGTGACTTTTTTCTGTTCCCTCATTTTTATGACTATTTATATCTTGTGTGAAATATTTACAGCAAGGAGAATCAATGGATTCAGACAGAAAAGTTTTCTACCAAATATTCATCAATTTAGTATATTTTTCAATTATTTAAATTAAGCTTGCATTAAACTTGATTATTATTCAATAAGCACATTGTAAATTAGACACTAGATTCATTTCTACAAAACTGTTCTAATCACTTGTGTTACTTTCATTTTATTGTGAAGAATACTTAGTGTGAAAATTACACATTAACTTGATTTTATAGACATCCCAGAGCTCACTACCAATTTTCTTCTCTCCCCTCTTATAACAGGTCATACATACTCAAACTAGACATGCAATTCTGAAGTTATTCTGAAGTATAAATTACCATCTATGGTAATTGGGATTTCAGACAGTTGCCTTTTCCCCTTCCTGCAAGACCTGATGAGGTCTTAGAACTCTATGTTATTAATTTACTAAGCCTTTCTGATCCTGACCTGAGACTGAAAATGACAATTTCCCGCCAGACAACACTTGATATCTCTAGATAGAGGTCAAATTTAAAGCTTCACTTTTCTTAGAGTTCAGTATTGGTTCAGCCAACCTGGCTACTGTAGACTTCAGTCATTCCCTTCCCTCACAATGCCTGTACTATAAGTTATTTCCCCTTTTCTTCCTTTCCCTCAAAGTGCTTAAAATCACTAATTCTTAACTGGACAGTTCAGATTCCCCTTTCATTGCTCTGAACCCCACTACTCTATTGCCTGGTCTTAAAACCTTGGGCCAAAGAAGCTGTCTCGGTCTTCAGTTGCCAACCCTGAACATGAAAAATCTGAAATTGTAGCAAAAGAAATAATAGAATCAGCATATGAAACCCAGGAAGTGAATTTAGTCCGTTCCTTTAGTAGCTATGGTACATATGAAGCGTGGAAATAAAGTTGAACTCATGCACAAATTAGGGATATGACTTGTTAGCTTTTCAGCTTTCTGATGGTTAACACATTAAACAGGTGCTTGATAGTGAGATAGCACAAGAAGGCTATCAGTTAAACAGGCCAAGTTTAAAGGACAGGTTTTAAGGTGAGGAATAAGTTTTTCTGCTAAAACTGGCAAGTAATAGAAAAGGACTTGTGTTAAACTTTTAGATGTGTAATTATAAATTTATTAACACTTTAAAAATTTCTATTTAAAAAGAATCTATCAAGTCTGTGGAAGGGGAATTAGAGAGGAGCAAAAGGAAGGATTGTGGTGTAGATTATAATCATGTACTTTGTATGTATAGAAGTTGTCAATAAAAAGTTAAAAAGTATGCATACAGTTTAAAAATGTTCAGGATGTAGCTTTTGAGTGATAAATTAGTTATTCTTAAATACACATACACTTATTAAAGAAAACTGAATCTATGATATATTTGTTATTAGAAAATCTATACATTTACTAGTTAGATTCATATCCTATTAAATATATATCAATACATATTTCACTAACAGATACTCATTTTTATTATTATCTAAAATATTGGATACTATTGGATACCAACACTTTACCAGGAACTACAAAATGACCAGTGTCTTTAAGAAAATATTTTCTTACCAAAAGCTCTCTTCAGAGCACCCTTAATCTCATTATTCCTGAGACTGTAAATCAGGGGGTTCAACATGGGGATCACCACCATGTAGAACACGGACACCACCTTGTTCTGGTCAGTGGAGAAACTGGACTTGGGCATCACATAAATGAAGGTGATGGTTCCATAGAACAGGGTTACTGCAGTGAGGTGGGAGGTGCAGGTGGAGAAGGCCTTGTGACGACCCTCAGTGGAGTGCATCTTCAGGATGGTAATGAGGATGTAGATGTAGGAGACAGCGATGACAATCATTGTGGTCACAACAATTGTGCTAACAGCAATTGAGGAGACAACTATGTAGACACTAACATCAGAACAGGAGAGTTCAACTAATGGAGCAAAATCACAGTAAAAATGATTGATTCTGTTTGGTCCACAGAAGACAAAAGAAAAGAAGGAAAGGGTAAAGGAGGAAGCATTAATGAAACCACCTGTGTAAGAAAATGCAAGCAACTGGACACAGACTTGTGTGGACATTTTAGATGAATAAATGAGGGGGTTGCGGATAGCTACAAAGCGATCATAGGCCATGGCAGCCAGAAGGAAACAATCAATTGCCCCAAAGAAAGCAGCTGCGCAAAGTTGGATGCCACATCCAGGGTAGGAGATGCTATTTCTCTCCACCAGGAAGTTCACAAGCATGTTGGGTGTGACAGAAGATGAATAGCATATGTCAGCAAAAGCCAAGTGGCTCAGGAAAAAGTACATGGGGTGATGGAGCTGAGAAGAGACTTTGATAAGAAGGACAATGCTGAGGTTTCCAGATATGGTCACCAGGTAGATGCCCAGGATGACCATGAAAAGTGCGACTCTCAGGACTGGGTCGTCTGTTAAGCCCAGTAAAATGAACTCTGTCACTGCAGTGTTGTTCCCATCTGCCAGGAAATCCATGGGACAATGCAGCTGCTGCCAACACAAAGCTATGAGGGACAAATAGCATAAAAGCATTTATTAATATAACAGTTGATTTGTTTATTAAACTACATCTTTTTAAAAGTATAGTTATAACAATTGGTGTTTGCCTCTGGACTCCTAGTATTTTTCATTTATGTCAATGAATCTGTGTGAAAATTTTTAACCATGAATAGTAGACTTTTTTGAAACAATACTTATGTGAATTGTAAAATATATCTGAGTGGCTTTAAAGATTTAAACATGAAAAAAATCACAAAATAGTTACCATATGTATAACAAAGGATTAAAATATACAAACATAGAATTATGTGATAAAGCCCTAAGTAATCACTAATCTTTCCTGAATGCTTACTTGATCAGGAGTCAGTTTTATATTAAGCAGCCTATTTTCATTTTTGTGAAAGTGATTGTGAATAAAAGTTAATGTGAAAATGTTAAGAAAACTTACCTGAAAAATGCTATATAAAAAATAGTAAAGTTAGGGTCTGTACCCAAACAGGTTGAATTATGAAGTTAAGGGCTCATGTACATTTGAGGACATGTCAGGTTAGCTTTTAAGCTGTTACAGTTAACACATGAAAGAGATGCTTTGTTAGTGACATAAACACTATATCTTAATAACTTTAAAATAAGAAAATAAGTCAGCTTAATAATAATTTTTAAGTGAAAAATAAATATTTTAGCAGAACAGAGAAGAACACAAAACCAACTCATGCCAAAAATTGCAGCTGGATATACCTATTGTTGTAGTCAACTTTCTCTGTTGCTGCGCAGAAATAACCCAAAGAAAATCGGCTTGTGGAGGAAAGGATTTATTAGGCTTATGTACTCCAGGAGAGACTCCATCCTGGCAGGGAAAATGATGGCATGAGCAGAGGGGTGGACAACACCTCTGCCATAGCACTGCAAACAATGGCAGTAAGGTGTGCCAAACCCTGTTAAGGGGACCCATAAGCCCACCCCCAACAACACAGCTCCAGTGATGTTCTAATTCCCAAACTACCATAAGCTGGGGATCGATCACAGAGAGCATATTCATTTGTTTGTGGGGGACACCTGGATCAAACCATGACACCTATTATAAATTTATTAAATCATTAACAAATTTCTACTTAGACAACTGCTTTTCAAAGTTGATTCAAATTATAAACATAATTCCCCAGTATCATTCATGTCTGTCCATTCACACACACCAATTCTGATGCAACAAAGACTTCTAAGTAAAGTATTATGGGAAGAAATAATGATTTTAATAGCATAATATTGGTGAATAAATATCCAATCTGAAGTGATTTACTGAGTTACACTCAACTAGACCCCAGATTGATTCTCACATCCAAAGTTGTTGGCATTGCGTTCTCATGTTTGTGCACAGTGCCTTGTGCCTCTCATGCTGGAGCATTCAGTCAAGAAACAGCTTGGTCTGTCCAAAAGACATATGTGGACTTCAAGCAAGCAAAGCATTTCAAAGCCATTGAAATTTTAGCATTTTGGCTGAGTGCAAAGCTTATAAATCCTTTTGACTGTGTCAATTTCTTAAGAGGAAATCACTGAGAAATCTTTCAAAACTGAAATCAGGCATGATTATTCACAGGAATTTGACATTAACTCCATTTTACCTGATTACATGTATCCAAATGATTGATCTCAAGCATGATTAATAAATATCAATATAGTTTCAAGGAAGTATTCTCAATTACAGTGGGAAAATAGTAAAGCAGATTTACCCAAAATATCAAAATCTTACCTGCTGAAATGAAAATTCATTTGAAAGTATGAGAGTCAAGATTATTCTGATGCTATAGAAGCAAAATTGTCTTCTATTATTAAGATCATGAATAATTATCTGGAGAGTCTTTAGATTCCACTGTGAATTCAAATCCACCAGAGATTATTGATATATTCTCAGGTGAATATGCAACAGTTCTTTCACACAAAATAAATGATTTTTTTTCAAATAGTTTGCCAATCCCATGTTTGTTTAATGTAAGTACTGGTGTACTCTCATTTGACAGTTATGGAATGTTTATGAAAATAGTTATTTCTGGAAAATACTGGCTCAAATTTTATTTGATATCTCAGATTAGAGGATACCAAGACATAAACTTGAAGTAGATTTCTTTGGGTTCAATGTTTGTTCAGTTACATGGAACTTTGTAAAAGTTGCCATAATACACATATTAGATACTTGCTGAAAAGGAAGAGTGTCATTTTTTATTAATTAATAAGTAGAAACTTTGTACATGTGTTGGTACCATGATTTCTCTCCTCTCTGCCCCCATTCCACTGAGGTCACACCTCAATGGGATTGCTGGAATGCTCCATGGGGTGGAGGGCTGTGAGTTGTGTGAGCAGTAGGCAATGTTAGTATTATAAAGAGAACTATCAGTTGAAAGAGACATGGAAGAGTCTCAGTTATCATTTAGTATTGCATCATTGCACCTCAACCTAACTTAATAAGGCTACATCATTAATGGTGACAACTAGTATAGACTTATACACCTTGGTGGGAGACCCTGTAATCTTCAGCCTGATGATTTAGCCCAATTCCATTGCTAATCCAATGTGTGTGTGTGTGTGTGTGTGTGTGTGTGTGTGTGCATGGTTGTGTGTGTTTATGGATCAGAAGAGTCCATATGGTCATGCCTCTAAGTAACTTACCTTAAATAAATGTTCAAAGTTTTTTTAATCACAGTTCCTTTTCCCTCACTCATGTGTTTCCTATAATGCTGATTCTTTGTTTACATTTTGCTGTTTTTGTTGTTCTATGAAAATTCCAGATGAGTGCCTGCCTCAGATGCAGAAACAGAAGTAGTCAGCAGCAAAAGATACACTGCCTATGGTTCCCTAAAACACACCCATGGTCAGTTTCTTTTCCTCAGGATTCTGTCACCATTAGTTTACTTCTGTCCAGCTCTGGGCCTACCACTTTGACCATATTATCTCATTTTATCCTCTCAGTGATTTGGTGAGCTAAGTCTTTCTGTGGTTATATTTTAAAGATAAAAGAGGTCAGATGTAGTTTAAACTATTTTTTGCAAACATATTCATGTAGTAAAATTAAATAGAGCTTTAATATTGAGATCAGAGTGGATGAAGTCTGAAATGGCTGGATTAATATTATCTGTGGGACCCTGCTAAAAGGGGCATGGAGGATTTAGGGTTTTGCTGAGTCTGGCAGGCTTCTGGGACTGTCTCCTTCTGATAAGGAAGTTGAGGCTAAGTCTGAGGGCCCCTATAAATCTTAGCAATCCTGAACACTCCAGCCCCCAGGCAGGCCACAGCTGTCCCCTGAGACAAGCAGGCAATTCAAAGCCTAACTTAGTCCAGCTGCAATAACTTACCTAAGCAATACGGTTACATTTCCTCTGCTGTCATCACAATTCTATACATGTTTAGGTATAGTCACATAGCCCCCTCAATTTATCTATGCAAAATAGGTATCCAAAGGATACTAGCCTCTACCAATCAAACTCATGAGATGCTCACAGATCTTGCTTCCTATGCTTCTACCTCTGACTTTTCTCTATATAAACAACTGCTATCTATACAGTAAAATGAGAATTTCCCACTGCCGCATTCTCCCTAGAGTCCTCTTCTCTTGTTAGGCTCACAGCTATTCCAAGCCTCTGCCCACCCAGCCCCATGGGCAAACAGGGAGTTGATACGTGCTGCAACTCCCTAACTAACCCACGGACCCAGAATTAACATAGTTAAATTCATCAGTATCAATCAGTGAGTTTTCACATGAAAAATTTCCAAAACTTTGATTCCTTTTTTAAGATATAAGCTTGCTTTGCGAGCAAGACAAGAGACTGACACGACCATCACAGGAGTTATTTGGAGTAAAACTCCAGCAGAAGAGATTCTGGCACAAAAACCATTGTTCCGTTCACAGATTTGGGTAGTTATAGGTTACCTATGAGGAAGGTGGTAGGGAGATAAGGGTAGATAGATTTGCAGCTAGTTAGAGGAGGGAATGAGAGTGGATTTAACTAGTGTCATTGAGATTAAGGAAATGGGACATGATTGTTACTTGTTATAACAGAAGGAAAGAAGTAGGGACAGAAAAGTTAGTCCAGAGGGAAAGAACCAGATATTTTAATGCTGGGTATTTTCCATCATAAGACAGAGGCTCTAATGTTGCGAGCTTAGGGGTCCTTTTGTCGAAAATCCTTGGTTTCTGTCTCATTGGCCTATCATCCACCACGACTCAGGGAACTGAGCGGAAGAGGGGGCGGAAAGATTGTGAGTGCCATGGTGGGGGAGACTGTCTGGAGGCATGGCACCCATCAGTAACAACACACTTGGGCCAGGAAGACCGGGCTGAGTACTAGGATATACAGGATCCCTTGCCACAAGGACTAATACAGACAGCCCACGGAGGAGGATATCCAACTGATCAGGGATGGGGAGGAGGGGAATTGGGGAGTTCGGGATAACAACGCATTGTTTGCCCACTAAATAATGTAACTCATTATGGACAATAAATATATATTTAAAAAAAAAACTTTGGAAAGCACAATGCTGGGGAATAAATGCTACCCAGGAACTAGAAAAAAAAAAAGACAGAGGCTCTTAGAACCAACACCATTCAATAAATATTAGATGTACATTATTATTTCTGGAGTCTGAGTAAACACTGAAGATAAGTTAGTGAGTAAAAAGGTTTTTTTTTTTTTTAATTCAGTTGAGACAACCATAGAAAATAAAGTAATTTTTAAATGTGGAATAGGGCAGATGGTTTTTGTGAATTTTTCAGGTGGTAAACACAGTTGTATTCAACTTCACAGAGCACTGATGACAGACAAAAGAAATTTTATCCAGGTCTAGCTTCATGATCACTGTGTTTATTTGGGTTACTTACAAAAGTATGGGTGTGGGGGTTACTTATAGGATTATGAATGATGTAAATAATTTTCCATCATTGAAAAATCCCCCTGAATATGTGTGTTGACTAATGAAGGCATCTTTCATTTCTGTAGAACATATAGCCAGCTCTACTCCAGAGATTCTGCTCACCTCAGGAATTGTTACTATATATATACCTATGGGAATGAGTTTATAAATGTTTTAAATTTCAGGAACTTGTTCTTGGTTGTCTCATTTACTTCCTAGGCCTTGTATGTTTCTTTAATTTCCTAAATCTTATGAATCTAACTCCTTCCCCAGATGGAATGATGTAGCAACACAGCACTCCACCCCTTCCTCCATCTGTTTATCCTGTCTATACTTTCTTCTAATGGTTCAGCCAAGAAGAGTAGAAGAGAGGGTGAGATCAACCCTTCCTCTTTCTCACTGATACCTATGGAAGGGGACACATGCAGAAGTGTGCTATTTGTTTCATTAGTATTTTGCGAATTATGTTAAGTATTTCCCAATATTTTCTGTTCTTCTAAGACCCCTCCTCCATCACGTTTCTTGTACAGGAACAGGAGATTTTGAGTGAGCTCTCCTGTCAGTGTCTGTTGACCATTCTTGAGTGGAGGTGTGCACCAACTTCTCAGAGGATAATGTAAACATAGTATCTTCATGATCTGAGGTTTCCTAGCAGTTTGTCTCCTTTACCTAAGTCCTCATCTATAGTTTCTTGTAAATAATAAACATTAAAATATTGATCCTACTTCTCATCTATTTTGCTTAAGAAAATCAATCTAGTACAAATGTGTCTTCTGTACTCAAATGTGAAGGTCTTCACATTTAGCTGGAAAAAAAAAGAGTTTTCTGGAAAGAAGTATCAGACATAAAGTACCCTAGAGGTAAAATTTTCTCCTTCGGATTTTTATTGCTTGTTTCTTTAAAAAGTGTGTTTCTGAAAAGATGTAAAGTATTAAAATAATTTCTGTAATCTTTTTTCCTTTCCCTGATCTGTTCTGCTTGTTTACATCTGAGAAACAAGAAAGTTAATGGATTCAGACACAGAAAAAGTTTCTACTAAATATTCATCAATTTAGTATGCTTTTCATTCAATTAAGCTAACTATGTGTTAAAGTTGATTAAGGTAGAAGAAGAATGTATAAGTTAGACACTAGAGGAATATGACATTATTGACCTATCTTTGTGATCTTCCAGTATAGTACCCAATCAATTAATGAATATGTAACTATCAGTACATTAAGTATTTTAAAGAAGAGATAGAGCTGTAGGAGAGGATGATTATATTTTTAGCTTAGGAGGCCAGGAAAGCTGGACAAAGTGGTCACACACTGTATAGGTTGGTAGCATAAATAGGTCCTACCTGACTGAAAATAGTAGTGTTCTGTAGGTAGTGGTACTCTGTGAGAAAGACTTGAGGCAGCAAAGGTATGTGAATGTTTATGTATATGGAATAAGAACAAATGATTAATCCCTGGACTTTAACAAATGTACTAAAAAGCCAAGAAAAATATATAAGTGCAAGGGAAATGGCACGGTGGAAATAATCACAGTGTGATGAGTTGAGTTTGGATCTCCAGAAGCAACATAAAACTGGAACAGGTAGCACATGTCTGTAATCTCTGTGAGATTTACAGCAGACACAAGAGAATCCCTGGAAAGCTTTTGGGTTACCTAGGACACTGTGGTTAAAAAAAATGAGACATTGTCTCACAAAAGGAGGAAGGTAAGGAAGGATGTACAACACATGAATGTGTGGTACTTACACTTGCAGTCATAACCATAAACATACACTCATACATGATCATGACTTCAGTGACTATTCACTGCTTAGTGTAAGGTGTTGTTGAAAGCAGACACAATCTTAAACAATAATAACCACAATAGCTTCTCTTTGTAATGGATACTTAATACATAAAATACAACTGAAAAATAATGTTTAAAATATAATTTTCTGGGATGCATTAGTTAAGTTTAATATATATATATATATATATATATATATATATATATATATATATATATATATTTTATTACATGAAACAATCAGATTTAATATTTGATATCTGAAAATGCATTCTCTACATTTATAAAAAAGCTCCATAACCATTGTTTTATATATACATATACACACATATACATATACATATATAAAATCAAAACATATTTAAATACACACGCTTATTTTTAATATTATGTCTATGGGATATCATTACTATAACAAGTCCTTAAAATAACCAATGTATCTAAGAAAATATTCTTCTAATAAGAGCTCTCTTTAGAGCACTCTTAATATCACTATTCCTGAGACTGTAGATGAGGGGGTTCAACATGGGGATCACCACCATGTAGAATATGGACACCACCTTGCTCTGGTCAGTGGAGGAGCTGGATTTGGGCATCAAATAATTCAATGTGGCAGTTCCATAGTACAGACTGACTGCAGTGAGGTGGGAGGTGCAGGTGGAGAAGGCCTTGTGGTGACCCTCGGTGGAGCGCATCTTCATGATGGTGATAAAGATATAGATGTAGGAGACAGCTATGGTGGACACGGTGGTCACAACAACTATGCCAGCAGAAATCGTAGAAAGCATTGCGTAGGCAGTAACATCAGAACAGGAAAGTTCAACTAATGGACCAAAATCACAGTAAAAATGATTGATTCTGTTTGGTCCACAGAAGACAAAAGAAATGAAAGAAACAGTATAGGAGGAAGCAGTAAGACAACCACTTAAATAAGCTACTATAAGCAACTGGACACAGACTCGTGTGGACATTTTGGTTGAGTAAAGCAGTGGGCTGCAGATGGCCACGAAGCGATCATAGGCCATGACAGCCAGAAGGAAGCACTCCACTGCCCCAAAGAAAGCAGCTGCACACAGCTGGATGCCACATCCAAGGTAGGAAATGGAATTCTTTTCTACTAGGAAGTTCACAAGCATATTGGGTGTAGCAGAAGATGAAATTCCTATGTCAGTAGAAGCCAAGTGGTTCAGGAAAAAGTACATGGGGTGATGGAGCTGAGAAGAGACTCTGATAAGAAGAACTGTGCTGAGGTTTCCAGAAACCGTCACCAGGTAGATGCCCAGGATGACCATGAAGAGGATGACTCTCAGGACTGGGTCGTCTGTTAAGCCCAGTAAAATGAACTCTGTCACTGCAGTGTGGTTCCCATCTGCCAGGAAATCCATGGGACAATGCAGCTGCTGCCAAAACAAAGCTATGGTGACACATTATGTGAAACTACTTATGAATATGTGGTTTTATTTTCATTCACCCATGGATGTAATTTGTTACAAATACATTATGTAAAATTTTGATTAAAATTGACGTTTTAACTTTGGACTACCTGCATGTTTATTTTTATGTGTAATGTTTCTCTTTGAAAAGTTTTTATACAGAAATGTTAGGAATTTACTTCCTATAATCTGTCATTAGTTTGCACTTATATATTTTGTAAAATAAATCCAGGTGGCCTTTGAACTTAAGAATTTGTAAGTGAAGCATATGGAAGTAACAATAGTTTTCATAACTCTAGAAAGCATTGAAATATATGGACATAATATTATGTAATGAAGTCTTAATCTTTAGTCACTAATCTTTACTGAATCATCACCATAGAGTTGTTTTATATACAGTCTATTTTCATTTCTATGAAATAGTATTAAGAACTTGTGTTACTTTCATTTTATTTTGGAGGAAATTTAGCCTGAAAATGCTACATAAGAAGCAGTAAAATTAGGATTTGAACCTCACACAAATTGAACTCACTTTATTTCTTTAGAAACTATAGTATATAGAAATAGGGGTAATGATGTTCAAATCTCCTATAAATTTTGGGACATGGTAGAGTCGTCTTTCAGCTTTGATGGTTAGCACATAAAACTGGTCTTTTGTCAGTGACATAGTTCATAAAGACAATCAGTAGAACAAGCCATGTTTTAAAAATAACTTTTAAAGTGATAAATTTTCTTGGCACAACAGTGAAGAATAGAAAATAAACTCATCTAAAAATTATAATGGAAGTACCTAATGTAAATGTATTAGTTTAAACACTTCTACTTATACCATTTGTTTATCAAGTTATTTGAAAAATTGATCTTTTACTAAGTGAATGAACAAATAACATTTGAGACACTATTGATTGCTTGTATAATTCTATTCCACATGCTTTCCTGATGTAATAATGATTCCTAAGTGGAGGATGATGGAAAAAAATAATGTGATTTTAAAAATCGAACATGGATGAATAAGCACAGATTCTTAAATTGTAAGGAATTCACTGAGGTTCCCCAAACTAGACCCAGACTTATTCCCATCGCCTGAGTATTTGGTGCTATGTCCTTGTGATAGACCAGTGTCTTGTGCCTATAGTGTTGGATAATTTATTCAAGAAACAAGTCTGTCTTACCATAAGACATTCACTGACAATCAGCCAGCACAGGATTTCAAAGCTAGTAAATATATTATTGTTTGGGCTGTTACATGTCTCTACTTTTAAGACCATGTGGATTTCTGATTTTACAAGTGAACTACTAAGGAACCTTTGAACACTGAATCAATCAAGCCTGATTATTCACAAGAATTTGATGAAAATATTAATCGATTCAGCTACCTAAGCCAATAAATAATCAACCTGACCTGATCTCAACTATAGTTTATAAATATAGATACATTTCCAAAACTTTAAAATAGTCTCCACTGGAAAGGGAAATTATTAAATTAGATTTACCGACAATATCAAAATCTTACCTCCTGAAATGAGAATTCATTTGAAAATAAGAGAGTCTAGATAATTCTGATGATATGGGAGCTAAGCTGTCTTTTATTATTGTAAATCATTGCAGAAAAATTGTCTGGAGAATCTCTGCATTCAAATGTGAATTCAAATCCACAAGGAATCATTGTCACATCTCAGGTGAATATTCAAACAGTTCATTTCACACAAAACTTTTAGCTTTTAAAAGAAGCTGTGGTTCCTATTTTCGTTTAATGAAAGCACTGTGGCACATTCATTTGATAATTATGGAATATGCAAGATGACATCATTTTAGGAAAATATTGGCTCCATGCTTATTTGATATCTCATGTTAAAGGATACTAAGTCATAAACATGAAATACATTTCATTTGCCTGTTTCTACAATGCATCATCAGTTAAATGGATCTTTGTCACAATACACACCATTAAGAATATAGTAAAGCATGACAGTTGAGTTTTTTTTTTAATTCCTTTAGGACATATACTTTTAAAGCCAAACCAATAAAATGCTAACAATATAAAGAAAACTGGAATGGGAAAGAGGATAGAAGACTTTCAGGTATTATTTAGAATTGCATCTTTTGTACCACAACCTAACTTAAACAAGGCTTTATCAGTGATGGGTTACAACTGGTATGGACTTAGTTGCATGTCATGATGGAGAAAAAGAGACATTGTGATGGTCATAGATTTCTTTGACCTTAGGGGGCCTGTCTGATCTGCTCACTGCAGGAGATTCACATCCCCAAATGACATTAAGCCAGGCCTTAAACCAAGAGGAGGTGTCTTTCTTTACAGGACCTTTTCAGACAACCTTTGTCTCAGAGGCAAAGTTAGTCTGGGGGTCTTGTCTACCAATTTGGAGAGGTTCACGTGTCTTTATGTTCCCTATTTCCCAGCTGCTGGAGAATTGCATCTTTATCTGCAGACACCATGAGATACACCCACATATCCAAAAGGCCTTAAGTCTCTAGGAGCTGTTTTCTTTTTTTCTAGTTTATCTTCTTTTTCTGCTTTATCTTTTTAAAAGTATCTTTATTATGTCTAAGTATATACATTGTATGATCAAATCTTGGAAGGCATCTCCTTTTCCCTCCTCTGTCCCCTACCAACTGGGGTCCTTCCTCAGTGAGCATACTAGATCATCCATAGTTTAGGTGGTTATGAACTCTGTCAGTCTTTTCCCGGGACCCTAGATAAGAGCTCTCAAAAAAAAATAAATAAATAAAACAAAACTCTCCACTGGACAACAGAAAATCGTTCAGGCAAAATTTCAATCTCTTAGATTGGAATCTAGCCTTGGCTTACACCTAAAATTCCAAAAAGTACTTCATATTCCTTTTTTCCCTTTCCTCCGGTACCCCCTCCCTTCTATTGACCTCCACTGCTACCACTCCTCACTTCTCTTTCCTGGAGCCTGCAAGACTGAGGCTCTTCCCACCCTCAGGATGCTGAAGCCATTACTCCCCCTCTGTCCTCTGCTTGAAGTGTCCTTGTCTGCTACAACGGATTTCATAGAATGTTCACAAAATGGGTCACATAAAATAATTTTGTGTTAAGTTATATGATAAAGCCATTATTTTTTTTGAAAATAACATCTATTTACAATAATAGATTTCTTAAATATTTTGCTTTTATATATTTTCTAATTGGGTAAAACTTTATTTGTTTGCTATAAACTTATTCTAATAGATAGGAACTGGACCAAATTATATAAAATTTCATTGTGCCTGTAAATAACTAAGCTTTTTTTTAAACATTTTTTATTTATTCAATTTCAAGCAGAGATAGATAGATGATAGAGAGAGAGAGAGAGAGAGAGAATGCACCAGGGCCACCACCTTGTGGGTCTGGCATATGTGGGCCCTGGGGAATTGAACCAGGGGCTTTAGGCACTGGAGGCAAGTGCCTTAACCGCTAAGCCATCTCTCCAGCCCAATAACTAAGCTTTAAAATTAGTTGTTTTCTTAATTTTTGTCACATTCAAATTTAAAATTATTCTATTTCAAGTATATTTTCTATCTCCACCTTACCTAAATCAAATCTTATTTCCAGAAATTTTAATTAACTCTTCTTTTCTTCTACAGAAATTATTCCTAGTGTCTTTACATAATGTCTATGTTATTATTTTCAACCTTAAATATGCTACTCGTGTCACCTGTAAATGTCATGTCATATACAAGAAAATTTATATAGATGCATAATGACCAGGTCATAATGGCTAATAGATTTAGTATCATCTAAGAGTTTCTTTATTTAAAACAGAGATACTTTTATTTATTTGGAGAGAGAGAGACGGGGGAACACACACCAAGGCTTCTAGGCACTCAAAACAAGCTCCAGATGCATGCACCACTTTGTGCATCTAGCTCTATTGTGGACACTGGGGAACTGAACTCTAGTTGTTAGGTTTTTCAGGCAAGTGCCTTAACCACTGAACAATCTTTCCAACTTTGGGAGTTTCTTTTGTACTGGATCTGATTAGTATCACTCTCCTGAAAAATCTGTCTTCATGCCTGATTAGGTACCATGTATAACACCCTAAGAGAAAGTCTCTTAGCCATATGGGACAACAGCCTGCCATGGACACAAAGTGTAAAGTGAAGTTTGGAGGCTCCCAGAAGACAAACCTGTGTGTTTAGAAGTTTAATAATGGACTTCAGCAATTGTGGATAAGTAAATGTTACCAGTCCTAAAGCAAAATAATTTGGGAGCTATAGTTGCTTTTAAAACATCCAGTTTATTATCCCATGTTGTACATGACTTAAAATCTCTGTGACCAGCTGAGGCCCCTGTTGTTCTTGGGTTTTAGTTTTTATAGACATATTTCTATTAAGTTAGACCTATATAGACCTTGCTTATTTCCTCCAAGGTAAAACACATTCTCATGTCTTCCAAGCCTGACTCACATTTAGTAAGATTTTTTTTCTTTTCTATTTCAATGTCATGAGTCAATCTTTTATTTGCTTCCCTGTATGTGTCTACTTCCTGAGCCAACTTTTGGAACAAAATGAATCAATGTTCCTGCTGTATTCCCACTGGGCCACGCATCCACCTTGACCCTCCACATCAGAACTGTGTGGCCAGAACCAGCTCCTGTACCATTCCTATCCTCACTTTCTATATAATTACAGAGCTGGGAATGTTAGAACCCAAATGACTCAATCTTTGGACTCTAACTGCCATCTCATTGTGACCTTCTATTTACCATGAGTGACCCAAACATCCCTCCCAGTTATCACATTCCTGGAATGACCTGGACTACCCATCCTCATTTTCATTTTCCTGGAATGGCCCAAACAACCTGTCAATTATCACATCCCTAAAATGGCCCAAGACCTGAAACAAGATGGCAACCAAAAATTTCAATGCCCCCACAACCCCATAAATATCCTCTAGTCTATAAAAGAAGTGACTTTTTGATCTGCCTGGTCAAAGCCCCATGTTCAGGCTGCCCTGAATAAACTCTGCTGTTGAGGGGTCTTCCCTCTTATTTCTTTTCCTACTTTTCCTGACAATTTCTCCATTTCTGGTTGGAGAGATTGGTTGGCCACTGACCAGAGAAGGAGTTGGATCCAAACCTTCTATGTGGGAATGAACTATGAGAATGAATTCTTGCCATGAAATATGGGAATCTACTGTAGAAATTGACTATGGGAAACAGCTGTGAAAATGCTTCTTATGGATCTTGAAAATAACTTTTATGAGAATATTTCTGTCAGATAAAATGTGTATGTCCATGAGATGTGTGGACCATTCTATGGAAGGCAAGTGTAAATAGTGACAAATTTCCCAGGAAAACATTGAAGGCAACATGTGGAGTTTGTGAAGGGTATGTTTGTCTTCAGGATCAGCAGAGTCCAACTGGTCATAACACAAAATCTCTTCCTTTGAATAAATATTAAAGAATTCTTTGGAATCAAAGTTCCTTGTCTCTCACTCACATGTTGGATGTAACACTGATGCTTTGCTCCCCTATTGCTGTGCTTATTGTTCAGTATAAATGCTGAATGAGTACCCGTCTCGGAAATAGAAACAGAAGCAGCCAGCAGCAAGCAAGGGCTCACCATCGAGTAAAAGGCACCAAGGATCACCCTCTTTCCTTTCAGTATATCCCTGTAATTAGGCACATTTCCAAG
Organism: Zapus hudsonius; assembly: GCA_004024765.1. Classification (NCBI taxonomy): domain Eukaryota; kingdom Metazoa; phylum Chordata; class Mammalia; order Rodentia; family Dipodidae; genus Zapus; species Zapus hudsonius. Next base: position 9,099 of record PVHP010023638.1, on the reverse strand, counting down.
CTTGGTGCTTAACACTTTGAACACTTCTCATTTTATTCTTTAATAATTTGATGAGCTAAATATATAATCTTATTTTTTAAAGATGAAAGCTCTGAGGCTAAGATTATGCTTCTTTTCCAATCATATTCCTTTGGTAAAATGAAATCCAGGTTTAGGATTTAGGTCAATATATGAATGCCTGGTATGCAATGATTTCTTCTATAACCCATGTTTAAATTCTTAAGCATTGACCAGTGAGTTTTCACAAGAATATTTGGAAGAATCCTTTATCCATTGATTCCTTTTTTTTTTAAAGATATAATGTTAGTGTGGAGGAAAGAGAAAGAGAATGGAGAGTGATTCAAAAACAGGCTACTTTCAGGAGTGTTGGGGGAAAATATTTATAGGATTATGAATGAGTCAAACAATGTTGAATCTCTGAAAAAAATCCTTCTGAAAGGCACAGTGACGAATAAAGCTTCATTTCAAGAGCTACCTGCATATCATACAGGAAGCTCAGCTGGTCAGTGAACCTGTTCACCTCAGGGGAAAAAAAGGATATACAGCAATGTGTTCTTTGTCATTTTCTCTAAGAATATACTTGGTCATGACTACAATGACTTATGCAGAACTTAGTGAGCTGCTGTTGAAAGTGGACACAATCTTAAACAATAACACCCACCAAAGCCTCAAAATGTAGCAGATATCTTATAAATACAAATACAATTAAAATAATGTTTAGGATATAATGTTTTGGGATATACTTTTATGCTTAATATACATGAATTTTACTAGATAAAATTACAAACCTCTGATTTAATATTTGACATGAAAATACATTTAAGTAAAACTCCATAACCAATTAAATATATATCAAAACATATTTCAACACACTCCTATTTTCATATGTGCCTATAAGATATCATTACTTGCTATGCCAACTCCTATAAAATAACCGTGTATCTAAAAAAATGTTATTCTGCCCAACTCTCTCTTCAGAGCACCCTTAATCTCATTATTCCTGAGACTGTAGATGAGAGGATTCAACATGGGGATCACCACCATATAGAACACAGACACCACCTTGTTCTGGTCAGTAGAGAAGTTGGACTTGGGCATCACGTAAATAAAGGTTATGGTCCCATAGAACAGGGTGACCGCGGTGAGGTGGGAGGTGCAGGTGGAGAAGGCCTTGTGACGGCCCTCGGTGGAGCGCATCTTCAGGATGGTGATGAGGATGTAGACGTAGGAGACAGCTATGATAGACAATGTGGTCACAACAACTGTACCAGCAGAAATTGTGCAAACAAATGTGTAGACACTAGCATCAGAACAGGAAAGTTCAACTAATGGAGCAAAATCACAGTAAAAATGATTGACTCTGTTGGGTCCACAGAAAACAAAAGAAAAGAAGGAAATGGTAAAGGAGGAAGCAGTAAGAAAACCACTTAAATAAGCTACTGCAAGCAACTGGACACAGACTGGTGTGGACATTTTGGTTGAGTAAAGCAATGGGCTGCAGATGGCCACAAAGCGATCATAGGCCATGGCAGCCAGGAGGAAGCACTCAATGGGTCCAAAGAAAGCTGCTATTCCAAGTTGGATGCCACATCCAAGGTAGGAGATGGTGTTTCTCTCCACCAAGAAGTTCACAAGCATATTGGGGGTGACGGAAGAGGAATAGCCTATGTCAGTAGAAGCCAAGTGGCTGAGGAAAAAGTACATGGGGTGATGGAGCTGAGAAGAGACTCTGATAAGAATGATTGTGCTGAGGTTGCCAAAAACAGTCACCAGGTAGATGCCCAGGATGACCATGAAGAGGATGACTTTCAGGACTGGGTCGTCTGTTAAGCCCAGTAAAATGAACTCTGTCACTGCAGTGTGGTTCCCTTCTGCCAGGAAATCCATGGGACAATGTAGCTGCTGTGGGAACAAAGATATGAACAACTTAATACTGAGATCCAGTACGTGACCCCACGGATTAGGGGACAGAGAAGAGGGAAATGGCTGCACCTTCACAAGATTTGCTCATGTAATGTATACACCTATTCAAAATAAAGCTATTAATAAAAAAAGAAATGGATGGAGTATTTTATAAAGAAATAAATCATTCAAAATTTGGACTAACATTTGTTTTATTTTGGACTCCCATTTTTAATACATTTATGTGCCATTCTTCAAGTTACCTAAGTCTTTGTTTTTCACTCATGTTTTGTATAATATACCTGAGGCACTTTAAACTAAAGATTTAATAATTTGAATCTTATGAAAATGACAAAATTGTTTCTATATAGCTAATTTATGATTAAAATATACACAGTATTATATAATGTACGTTTAAGTAACCACTAATCTTTACTGTATGCTTATTAAATCACCACCATAAGCGTTAACTTTTATATGCAGTCTATTTCTGTTTCTATAAAACAGCAATAAGAACTTGTGTTACTTTCATTTTTTTGTTGAAGGAAACATAACCTAAATATGCTACATGAAATGTAGTAAAATTAGCATTTGAACCCCAGGTTGGACTCAGTTCATTCCTATAATAACCATAGTATATAGCAATAGTGACAATAAAGTTGAGGACCTACATAAATTTGGAGACATGGACGTTTAACTTTCCAGATCTTAAGATTAACACAAAAAAAGGTGCTTTGGTGATGACATAGTTCACTATCAGGTAAACAAATCATGCCTTAAGGACACTTTTTAAAGTGAGAAATTAATTTTCATGGTAAAACAGAGAACTCAAAAGAAAGTTATTCTAAAAATTATAAACTGATATGTGTATTATAAATTAATTACATTGTTTAAACGTTATACTTCTATTGCTGTATCAAGTCATTGGAAAAACCAATCTAATTACCAAGTAAATATACAGATAACATTTAAGGTATTATTATTATTTATGGTTGTACATTTATAAACATTAAGTCCTTTCCTAATGCTACAATGATTTCTACCTGGAGTATGATGGACTATGTAATTTCAAACACAGCACATTGATGAATAAAATATTCAGACCAAAAATATTAGGACATTTACTGAGGCTCACACAACTAGAGGCTGGAATTTATTCTCATCTCAAAGGATGTTAGCTTTATAGTCTTCTGTCCACAGTGTCTCAGGACTATGGTACTGGAGCCGTCAGTTAACAAACAAATTAGTCTTTCTACAAGACATTTATTCACAATAACCTAGCATTTCACAGCTAGTGAATCTATTTGCATTTTTGTGCTAAGTTTATCTATCCTTAAGATTCTGTAAGTTTCTGGCCTTAAGAGTAAACTAATTAGAAACCTTGAAAACTGAATCATTTGATTATTTACAGGAATTTTACAGTGAAAACTTTAACTGATTCAATTATGAATTTTTAGCTGATTGCATGATTCTATATGACTTAATCTCAGCTATTGCTTATAAGTATAGATACAGTTTCAAAGAAGAAATTATTCTCTGTTGTAAAAGGCAATTTGACAACCAGATCTATTTAATAGTAAAATCTTACCTCCTGAAGTTAGAATTCATTTGAAAATAAGAAAGTCAAGATTCTTCTTATTATATGGGACCTAAGCTATCTTTTACTATTATTTATCATTAGTTAATTCTTTGGAGAATCTATGAATTCAAGTAATTAAAATCCACCAGGGATAATTTCATATACTCAGGTGAATATTCAACAGTTCATATCACACAAAACAATTAACTTAAAAGGGGCTGACAATTTTATGTGATTTTTATGTTCTGTGTAAGTATTGGAGTCCTTTCATTTGATTAATATTGAATGTATATGATAATTTATTTTAGGTAAATATTATCTTTAATTTTATTTGATAACTGAAATCAGAAAATAACAACCCATATATAAAAATGAATCTATCTTATTACACTCAATGTTCAGTTAAAAAACTACTTTTCAGAGATTAACATGATAAATTCCATTAAGGAAAGGGATGACAAAGTTGAGTTTTAAATGATAATTATTTTTGACATACAATGTTTTATCCAAATATTATGAAGTGGCAATGCTGTAGAGAGATTCATGAGTGAAATGAGGTAAACATAACTTCTAGAAAAGAATTGGTATGTCATCATTTGTACCTCAACCTGACTCAAACAAGGTTGCATCACTGATGAGTGACAATTGTTTTTGCTTATATGTCTTAATGTCTTAATGGAACAAAATAGACACTGTGATATTAAACCTGAAGAAGAAGCCAAGTCTCTTCTTAACCCTAACTTTATAAAATTTTACTGATATCTTCTTTGTGCAAGTGGATGAATAGTGAACACGAACTGACATCCATTTAAAAGTTCTAATATTAAGCTCTATGCTTAATGTTTTGCACACATGATCACATTTTATCTTTTCCATAATTTGGTGGCCTATGTACTTAAGATGACTGAGGCTTAGTTTAAATTATTATTATTATTTTAATCATTTGTCCTTTAAAAATAGTTCTTTCAATTTATTATGTTATATAAACTGAGTAAACACTCAAGATACATAGTGAAGTAAGAATTTTTTATTTTAGTTGAGGATAAAAATGAAAGCTATTTTAAATAGATTTGAAATAGATAACATGGCATGTGGTTGTGCAAATTTTTCTCATGATTGTGAACAAACATCTATTCACCCTAACAATAATGACAGACCAAAATAATGGCCTGACTCTGTCTAGCTTTGTGTAGTGGTTTGAATGTGTGGCCCCATAGGCTCAGATTTGAATATTGAGTCTCCAGGGAGTGGAGCCCTCCTGAGGACGAAGTATTTCACTGAGGGGTGAATCTTGGAGTCTATCACCAAATTGTGTTTGTGGGCATATCTTAAGTCTATCACAAAAGTGGGAGATACTTTTGGAGCTCTGGTTGTTCATGGTCTGGTTGTCTGTTTTTTTGCTGAATGTTTGCTATTGTCTCTCTGCTTGGATTCATGGAAGGGTGCCAGCTTCTTATGACATTGGTGTTGTTCCCCTGGAATTTGTAAGCCTTAAATAAAACCCTTTCCTCCCATAAGCTACTTCTGGTTGGATGTTTGTTTCAGCAACATGAAATTGACTGCAACAGTAATTTGCCACTGAGAGTGGGGTTGCTGCTGACACAAATCTGACCAAGTGGATTTTCATCTTTTGGAACTTATGTGCTAGAAGAATGTTGAAGGACTTGGTATTTTGAATTGGAGAAGTCTTACCCTCGAGAAGTAAGAAGAACTTGACAGGCTCTTCTGGTGAGAGTTTGAAAGTGCTAAATGCATAGAGAATCATGGATTGTGAAGGCTTGGCTTATGAACTTTCAAAGTGGGAATGGAGAACTTTGTTTGAACTGAGCTACTGTTGTAGAGATTGTCTGTGTTCTTTTGCCCATGCCCAGAGAGTTTGATCAAGATTGAATTTAAAAGTAAAGTGTGTGTGCAGGTAGGTGGTATAGAATTGTAAACATATGAAAAATATATGGCTTATTTCAGGAAAAACAAATCAAGCAAGTTTAAAGTTACAGGCACAGAAACTGGTTTTAGGTTTCTGAGGCTCCAAGAGTTAAATAGCTTACCACCATTAAAAGTGGCCCAACTGTTTTGCATTGAAGCAATGGAAAAGATGTCTGGCAGTGGAAAGTAATTGAATCTAACTTGGAAAAGCTTAATGAGTAGGAATGCGAATTCTTTTTTTTAATTTTATTTATTCATTTACAAGCAGAGAGATAGAGAGAGAAAGAGAGAGAGAGAGAGAGAGAAAGAGAGAGAGAGAGAGAGAGAGAGAGAGAGAGAGAACCAGGGCCACCACCTTGTGGGTCTGTCTTATGTGGGTCCTGGGGAATTGAACCAGGGCCTTAGGCACTGGAGGCAAGTGCCTTAACTGCTGAGCCATCTCTCCAGACCTGCAAATTCTTTTGAAAGGAGATGACTTAAAGGAAAAATTCTGAAAAAGTGTTCTGCTCTTTAAGTTCGAGGTTTGTTCTCATTGGATTCACAAATTTGGGCACACACCTATTATAGGTTTTGAAAGCATGGAAAATTCAGGAAAGTAGGTCATAAAGTGTACATGGTTCCTGGAGCCACATGAAGTGGCAGTGAAGCAGAGTGAGGGCCCTCTGTAGAAGCACAGTTAGGCTGCTTTTTCCAGTCTTTTTCCAGACTTTTTCAGTCAATGCTGAGTTGCAACAAAAGGAAACAAAGTTACATCCCTGTTTCGAGGCCAAAATAGACTATTTTTGGAGCTGTGAGGATGGTTTACAATATAGACCTGAAGATGTTTTGGATATACAAGGACTGTTCAATGGCTGCCATGGAGCGTTCCTTGCCCCCCCCCCAGGATGAAGTTTTCCCTGAGCTACTCAGCCCAGCTAAAGGAGTGTAATAGAAAATCCAAAGACTATTGTCACTGTTTATGGAAGTCAGACTTGAACTACAGATATTTGATGTTTACCTGCTCATGATTGATTTATATTGGTCTAGTCTCTCATCATTATGCCTAATTTCAATGGAAGTGTTTACTCAGTGACATTATGTGTTGGAAGTATATAACTTTTAAAAAAAATTTTACAGGAATCACTATTAAGAGAGTGTCCTAAATCTCAGAATGAGACAAAGGACCTTGGACAAATCCTAAAGTTAGTAAAGCTTATGGGCGTCCTTTAAAGTGGGACTAAATGTGATTTACACCATGAGATGGTCTTGAGTGTATGGTGGCCACTGGCAGAATGTAGTGGCTTCAATGTATGACTGAATAGACTCAGGCTTGAATCTTGAGTTTCCAGTGGTTTGTGCCTTACTGGGGAAAAGTTATGTCATTGGGGAGGATCATGAGTTCAGAATTAAGGTGTGTTTAGTGCAGTTTGGTCTGTGTGAATGATTCAGATTCTTCCACCATTGATGGTGTTTCCCTAGATCTGTAAGTCGGAAATAAACTCCTTCCTCCCATAAGTTGCTTCTGGTTGGCTGTTTATCCCAGCAATGAGAAACCAACTACAACATTTAGTGAACCAAAGAGTTTATTGGGTCTACTTGCAGAAGTAAAGATGAGTGAATACTTACATGGCAAGCCTGCATCATTAAAAAGTCTACCCAAATATGTGTAGTGATGAATGAAAGCTACATTTCTAGAGCTACCTGAAGAATATTTAGGCAGCTCAGCCTATCACGAAGCCTCCTAAACTGCGAAATTTTTAATGATTATATAAAATTGAGGAGTGGCTTAGTGAATGCTGTAAATTTTAGGAAATTTTTCACCTTTTAAGTGACTATCATTTATTTCCCAATTTTAATGTGCCTAACTCCTCGCCAGGGGGGCCTATATCAATTAGACAGATATAATAATAACACGACTCTCTGAATCTTCCTCCAACTCTTACATTTTCCCACAGCATCTCCTATAATGTTCCCAAACCTTCAAATAGGTAGTACCACTTTGATGGTCTGACCATTTTAACTATATTATTCTACATATGGCTGAGTATTGAACCATTATGCCACTTTATCCATCTCACATTCTCAGGATATTAACTGGTTATAAATATCTGCAGTACACTTTCCATTGTCAAAATCTGTTATCTTTATAATTGTGGTGGTAACTAGAAAGAAAATAAATTGACCACTTGCATTGTTTACCCAGAAATGAGACTCTTCCTTTTATGTCGCTTGCTGATGGCTGATGGTCATTTCTGCTACTGGCTACTTACGCTTCTGAGGCAGGAACTCATGTGGTGTTTTTATTAGGTAACAAAAACCAGCAATAAATGAGGAAATAGTCTTATGGTAACAAAGTAAAGGTTACACATGATGGAGAAATCAGCATTACATGAGTGAGGAACAAGAAACTTAGACTCAAAAGGATTTTAGAAGAAGAAACAATTAACTTTGCTGACCCAAAACGCAGAGGCACACACCATTCACCAATGCTATCACTCCTAAATGCATCTGTTGCTTTCAACATTTCTGTTTGAAATTAGTTACATCTAACATCCATTATTCTCAGTGATAGTCAACAGATCTAATGCATACAAACATTATTTTGAATCAAAATTACAACCACATCACTGAAGAAGTAGGATGATGGGTATGACTTAAGTTCAGTGATTTCCTCTAAACATTACTTGTCAATATTGATCATCTGTGCTGTACAGGGCAAAGACCAGCTAAGACATAGCAAAAAAAAATCACATTGTTCTAAGCAGGCCTAGTCATGATTGTGAGATTAACCTCAGGTCAATCTCCAAAACCAAATTTTAATAGATTAAGCATCACACATAAATATCCTCAGAAAAGGCATGTCCAACGTCCATGACAAATATTCCTCCAGTTCTTTTTCGTAGCTCATTCCCACAGTTACCCTGTATGTCTGAATGGAGTTGGAACAGAAAGAATCAATAAGCATTAATAAAAAAATGTTTAGAGAACAATTTGACAGATGTATCTCATCTCCTTAACAAAAACAACAGTTTCTTAGCCACTGGGAATTTTGACCTGCCCAACCACAGGTTCGTTAACTCCATTAAAGTACCAAATGAGTGGAAAGGTACTGATTGTACCCGTAATAGTCATGTCACTACTTTATCAGTGTGCATATCTTGCTTGGGTATTGATTGGCCCTAATGTAGCACACAGGGTCCATAGAAAGGCAGGACTGTAGTTGTACTCATTCTATATATGTGCCCAGGAGGTACCTTCTGGCACTATGGGTTAGTAATCACTATGGCATTTTGCTACTCAAACTAGACTGATCTCCATGTCCTGTAGCCAAAGTAGGCAGTGTCTCCAGCAATATGGCTTTACCCTCTATCTCTGCATGTAAGCAAAAGTAGTAGCCTGTGATATATGTGAGTTACTGGTAGCTTCCATGAAAAGGAACTCATAGGATATTAGCTGGGAGTTTCATCCAACAGACTTGTGGCTTCTTGAATTGTAATTTTCTACTGTTTATTATTTTATCAAAAGAATAATATTACATAGAGAGGCACAGATGGGAAACTCTACCCCAGTTAGACATCCATAATCCACAGATAATTTATATGAGCAATCTTCTAGGCTCCTCATCCTGATAGCTATTGCCTTGGAGCTGGTCTGGATCTTCCCCCCTCTGAGAGTCTTGTGATTTCTTGTGTTGCTCTGCCTGTCTGAATTCA
>PVHP010023637.1:0-27215 GCA_004024765.1 Zapus hudsonius | reverse complement strand
TCTCTCTCTCTCTCTCTCTCTCCCCTACCTGCCATGAGGTATTCTGCCTCAATCCACTACAGGCTTCCAGTAGCATGATATTCCTCCTCATTTCAGGCAGCAGATCCAGCTGACTTAACTAAACCTTTAAAACACTAATGTAAACCATTCCTCTCTTAAGATGTTTCTTTCAAGTATCTGTCACAGTAACCAAGCCTGAGGAACACACAGCAAGAACCTACACTGGGAAGATTTGACCTGGAAAGGGAGCCTTCAGGAAATGGCCCCCTGAGGAAGCCTTTCTGAGGGCAGGAGAAAGAACCATATTCTAGGCTGAGGTGACAATACATGGCAAAGCCCTTGATGGAGGAAGTGTGTCAAATAACACACTGAGACAAGCCCCTCATCTGGAGCAGACAGTGGGGTTAGACAGGAAGAGCGAAGAAATGTTGACATTTTCTCACAAAGAACAGAAGCCCCAGAATTGTTTGAAGCAGGTGGGTCACCTGAGTGATATCTACCTGCCAGCTTCCAGCAACCTCTCTGGAACCTGAGTGTCTGTTCTCAATGAGGTGAGACTCCAGGACTGGAGTTGTGTTCCTTTGTAACTCTTTTATTCATTGCCTCACAAATGAGTCACAAGAACTTGCCCTAGAGAGACTGGATGTAAATGCAAATGACATGGAACTCTAATAACATAAACATTATAAAACAATGCAAACCAGTTGGGCCCCCTGTGGAGAAATAACTCCCTGAACTCCTTTCCGAATTGTCTTTATGGAAATTTCATAAAATTTGCCATTATTAAAACTGAGTAGCAATTATTTCTTTCTTTGGTTCATCAGTTGTGGGAGAAAAATTAATTGTGTTCTTCTTTTTTGGAGCTCATCAGACAGCAATGAGGCAACAAGGGTTGACAGGCTGGGGCTCTATGGATGGAGGGAAGGCAGAAAACCTGGTGGAGGCGTCACAGATGTGATGGGAAAGGCAGGAGCAGTTAAGAGAGCACGAGTGACAGATGTGGCCTCGGCTAACAAGAGTGCTTAGGAAGCCCAAGTCATTACGAGATGTTGACATAACATTTGCCAGCTTCACAGGGGCCATCGTTGTAAATTAGATTTAATATTGATCTGGCCGCTCCCAATCAAGGCCAGGAGAAAATTGGACACAGAGTTCTTAGTCAAAAATTGGCTCTTAAGATTCTACTTTCTAATTAACATAGAACAGAAATCCAGGACCTATCCAGCTGACCCAGCATGGCACAAGCACTTTCCAAGTCCCTAAGGGTGGCAAGAAGGTGACAACAATTCCCACTGTCTTCCTATTTTCTCTCTCAGGTTGGTGAGAGGAGGGCTGTGGTGAAGGGGAAGGGAGGCTGACTGTAGGTGGCTGCCTTTCTCTCTCCCAGTCTTCACCTCGGAAAGCTGAGAAGCGTCCTAAGGAAATTTGCTTTGGTTTGACTTTAGGTTGCTTTTGAAAATAAGCCTTTTTTTATTTTTCTAGTTCACTCAAGGTTAGGAGGTTGACAACGTTACCAGTCAATCTAGTACTATTGACCTGGTTGGGCCCTTGAGATAGGGTGAGGGAGGCAGATCTGGGTTCAAATCCTGGAGCTGGCACTTGGAACTGTTTGACGATCGATTTTATCTCTCTAAACTTCTTCTCTTTTTGAATAAAAAGGAAAAAAAAATACTGCGTAGCACAAATGTTGCTATGAAGACTAAATAGAATTCACTCGTTGTATTAGAAAATTCCAGTTTTGTTTATCACCAATTTTTATGGGATAAGGTTACACACTGTAGCTCAGGCTGGCCTAAAACTCATGGCAATCCCTCTGCCTCAGCCTCTCAAAGGCTGAGATTATAGGCATGAGCCTATAATCTAGAAATAGCTATCTGTTTTCTAAATGCTTATTTTTACCATTTTTATGATATGCCATGTCCTGTTAAATAATGATACTAATAGCTCTTAATAATAATTTAATAATCTTATTTATTTATGCTTATAATTGAACCCAAGGCCTTGTATTTGCTGAGTACACACTCTGTTAACGAGCTATGTCTGCAAGTCTAACTTCTTTACTTAAAAAGAATAACTACATGTAATATGAAAACAGAAAAGAGGTGGAATTGAGGGGCACAAGGGGAAAGGGGGAAGAGAAAAAGGGAAAAAATGGTATGAAAACACCATAATGAAATTTAATTCTTTGTAAGCTAATGAAAAATTTAATAATTATAATAAGAGAATAACTGTCAGGGGCTGGGCAAATGGCTCAGTAGATACAGTGTTCTTCCCTCAAGCCCAAGTCCCCAAGTTCAGTCCTCCCAAGACTCGACATAAAACAGAACCCATGGTGGTCTTTTGTAATCTCAGGGCACTTACGGCAAGACAGGAGGCACAGACAGAATTCCCCAGGAACTTGCAGTGAGCTCAACAAAGAACATCAGAGTAAGGTAGAAAGACAGGGATTGACCTGGAAGTTGTCCTCTGACCACCACACCTGCTCTGTGGTTCTTGTACGCCTGCACTGTCACACACACCTGAAACATGCACACACGTGAACACACACAGTAACAGAAGGACTGCTCAGGATAATTAAAATCCAACTATCAGAAAGTGGCACTTGGGCCATGTTAGACATTTGTGCTTTTCTCTACCAACTTCATTCTGGAGGCCTTGAACTTCAAGGTGCTCTTTTATATCCATTTTTTATGACCTTTAGGTAGACCCAATACTCCTCAAAGCTAACCCAGATCATTCATGAATTCCTGGGCAGGAAACACTGGAATCAGAGATCACGTGTCATTCATCTTTGGATCTGTGACACTTGACATAGAACTCGGTCAGTAGAAGCAGGCTCAGAACTAGAGTAAAACAAGTGAGACCCCCTGGGCACAAGACCTAGGGGGGCACTCACTCTAGCATCAACTCTGTTTATTGATGACCCTCATATACCCCACAAGGCTCTGCTTGCCTCACTTGGTCCTGACTCTGCTTCCAACAGAGGCTTCATGAAGACGACAGGTACACAGACCTGTCACCCCAGCACTGAGGAGGTTGAGGCAGGAAATTCACAAGTTTGAGACCAGCCGGGACTATGTAGCCATACTAAATTTAATAAAACCAAAACAAAAATGACATGAATAAGTTAAGGAAGGGAAAAAAGTACCCCACCCTTAGCCAAATCCCCAACACTACTGCTACTCTTGCTGGCCTGGATTTACACATGAAGAGAAGATTTTCAAGGCCAGAAAAATTACAGAATTTTGGACAACCATTAATGCCAAAAATGGCTACTTTTCTTTTGGGGGCTGTGTATGTACAGTGTATGTGGTGTGTACATGTTTATATGTAGAGGGCACCAGTGTGGGGATAGAGCCTGTGGATGTGGAGGTCAGAGGTCAATATTGAGTGTCCTCAGTTACTCTTTACCTCAGTTTTCTGAAACAGGATCTCTCACAAAGCCTAAAGCTCACCGATTCAGCTACAATAACTAACCAGCAAGCTCTAAGGATCCCCCTGTCTCCGCCCGCCCAGTGCTGGGATGGCACTGGGAATCATGCTCACAAGGGCAAGCACTTTACCCACTGGGCCAGCTTCCCATCTCCACAAATGGTTGTTTCAAAATGTCTAACCTGCACACCCAGGTTTTTCTCACCTGCAAAGAATTCTTTCTCTAGGCTTCCTGAAGTTGCTAGTCTTCAAAATTCATTGTGAAACTCAAACCCAACCATAAACATCTGTTGCCCTTTAAGTAAAAGGCTAACCAAGGAGCCAAAAGAAATGGGTCCTGGGGCATGGCTTCCTGCTTATTAATTTGCAAACCTTATTTCCTCCTGCTCCTTCTAGTGAATCCCAGGAAGACTCCTAAATTCAATCAGGCCTGTGTTCTTGTGGGATTCAACTCTGTCTCCCAGGACCACTTCCTGCCCAATAGCTTCCTTTCTGCAGAAAAAAAAAGAAAAAGAAAAAATTACTTCCCTTTAACCTCCTCATGTATTTCCAGCCTCTTCCTTCAACTCCAGGATCTTCCTTGTCTTACACCCAGAATCCGATGTACTCTCCTATTTCTCATTTTAATGGACATATCCACACTTGGGTACTAAACTGCAACTAAGTACTAAACTGAACTTTGTTTACGGAGGAAGGTCATATGTTAAAATATTAAACTATTTTATCATAAGCACAATGCATGTGATAAAATGTGTGACTATGAAAAAATCTAGGCAGTGATAACCACAAAATTTTTGCTATGTTTGAATATGAAACATCCTCCAGGGGCTCCTGTACTTAGAGCTTGGTTGCTGGCCGATGGGATAATGGGAATTGACTATGTCCTGAGAACTCTGATCAATGGATAATCCCTTGATGGAGTCAGGATATGATGACCCTGGGAGGTAGTGACAAAGTAGAAGATGAACCCTCATTAGAGGAACTGGGTCAAGGAGGACACATCTTTGGGTGTTATGTCTTGTCCTAGCCCCTTCCTGTATTCCCTTCCTCTGCTTTCTGCCTGCCATGATGTGAGTTTCCATGAAAGGTGTTCCCTCGGCCCAGAACCAACAGACCTCAGGGCTATGCACTGAAACTTCTAAGCACATAAACTAAAATGAATCTCTGCTCAAGTTGTTTGTCTGATATTTCATCATAGAAACACATAGTCTCAACCATTTATTGTACATTTATATGTCTAAAACTATTTCATTTTATCCTGCTACTAACTAGCTATTTTCTATAAAATGTGCTATATAAACTCTGTTATATTTTGAATCTGAAAGGCCCTCGCAGATTTATGTTTTGCACATTTGTTCCCCAGTTGGTGGCACTGTTATAGGAGGTTTTAGAATCTCTAGAAGGACCTTCTTCTCTGACAGAAGGAGGTCACTAGGGGTAAACCATTAAAGGTCACAGCTGCTCTCTCAGCTTCGTGACCCACTGGGATGGGAACGGTCTTCATCATAAATGCCTCCTGTAATGAACTGAGTTTCTCCTCTTTGCTTTCCCCACAAAACAACTGAAACCAGGAACCAACAGAAATCTGTCATCCTTGAGGTTACTTCAACCAGGGATTGTAGTCACAGCAATGGGATGTAAACAGTACAAACCTGATACATTTTCCCAGTATCCTCCTTACACTACCTGCGCTGTAGTGCTCTCTTGGCTGATGCCCTGAGGACGCAGGGAGTAGCTTAGGTAGCCACTGGAATGAATGTCTTTTATTTTCAACCATCCAGGGTCTCTCCCCTTCTTTCTAGAAACAACACCCCAATTTTCTTTTGAAAAGCCTCTTCTTTCAGGCACTGGATTGGTTGGGCACGTCTGCCAGGTCTGGCTGATCAGAATAGCATGCTGTCTTCCTAGCCCCTCTGACTGCCTGAGAACACGCTTGCAGCTGGAAGCAGGATAGTTTCAGGGTCTGATCATTAGTTGGAAAGAAGGGAAAGGAGATTCCTGATCTTCCCAGGGTGGCTAGGAACTGGGAGTTACTTAGTAATTCCTTTGTTTTCACACATCACAGCCTTGCCTGCAGAAAGATTCCTGAACACCCTGGGGGCCCCTCTGCTCCAAGCGATCCACACCAGTAGCTGTACTTTTATAAAGCAATTTATTTTTACTTAAAGTCAATATATATAATATATGAGACACTCGTCTACAAGAGTCACCGAAGCTATGACTTAAGTGAAGAGTAATGACTTCAGACTAACCCAATACATTGTCCCAAACCAGTTCCTCCATAGACTACAGTGAGCTCAGTCAAGCATCTACCTGCACCATCAGTCCACATTGACCCCTAAGCCGGATGCTGCATTTGTCTTCATGAATTAGCCAGCCCTAAGGATGCAGGGGGAAGGGCAGGACAGGCTGTCCTTGTTCACAAAGAGAGACTTTGTCACCACAGAGAACATCCGATTTCTGATGAGTGCCTCCTGATGAGAGTGACCTGCATGAAGAAACCAAGATTTTTCAGCCTCCAGTTAAACCCTTGAGCTACAGAATGAAGGCCTGAGTACAGGGGTGTTTTATTTTGCTCTCCGGAATAGCGGGGATTAGGTGAGCAGCACCTTCACACCCAGGAGCTACAGAGGCTAATGAAAGCTGAAATGAGCCAGGCGCCAGCATGCTGGGCAAGGGGAAATGGATGGACTTGGGAGAGCGGCTGCTGCAGGGAGCCTCTCCCAAGCAGACCTCGCTAATTGTGTGAGCAATAATGCTGACCCGGTGGGGAGCTGGAGGCTTGGCAGAAGTTGCCTAAACGAGACTTCTCACTTGGTCAATAAGACTCGATCGCTGCAAGGACACGGCTGATAGAAGTGGACTTACATAAATCTTCAGGCTGTGGAGCAGATTCTGTTAGAAAGTTCCAGAAGCCTGTGATTGCTAAACACCTGATGGCACTCTTAAAGATTTTTCAGGCAGACTTAGCCTTCTATGGTGCCTTTACTGGATTTCCAGTTCTATAGAGGTTTTCCTCCAAATGGATCTTTCCTTTCTCTTGGCTTGCTTTGAACTGAGGCATCTCTTGTTGAAAGACGTTAGCGAGCAGTAATAGAGATCGAGTAACACATTTTTAATGATGTGAAACCCAGCTTTAATCACCATAGTTATTTACAAAATAATGTCTTCTTTGCATTTGGCTTAATAGCACTTTGTACACAGCTTTCATCAAAACAACTACCCATTGGACTTATTGGGAGATTATATTAAATGTCAGAAGACCTCCCCAGACTCATAAACTTCCTCTTTGCCAATCAGGATTTTAATTTTGGATGGGGAAAATAATAAATACAATAATTATTGAACACTGTGACATTAACTGATAAAGAAACCTGCTTCTCTTGAATTATCAATTTCACATTGGCATAAAAAATAGATGAGTGGCAATTTAATCCCACATCTGGTGACCTTTAAGTAATGCTGTTAACACTCCACAGCTTCGTCACGAGAATGTCATAGCCTTCTCTCGAAGAGAAACGACGCCTCACTACTTATTTTAGAACTATTTCCAAAGTTTGCTGATGTTTAGTATCTGATGTCAAACCCAAATGGGGTATTTAAAAAACCCAGATGTAGCAGGCCACATTGCCGGCAGCAATTTCTAAAATAATCCTATCATAATTTGAGAGGGGAAAAAAACCTCCTAGAACCATAATGCACTTTGTGTTCGTCCCTGGGGATCTTGCTCATTGCTGTGCCTATTAGTGGGCAGCAGCACTGAGGAGTCAATTGGCTGAATCATTAGATGTCCCTTTCTACACTGCCTCTACATCCAGAATCCTGTCCTAGGGAGATATTTGTACATGGGCATGAGAGACGACTCATTGCAGCATTGCTTGTAATATCAGACATATCAAAAATGGTGAACAAGCCAGGCGTGGTGGCTCACGCCTTTAATCCCAGCACTCGGGAGGCAGAGGTAGGAGGATCACCATGAGTTCAAGGCCACCCTGAGACTACATAGTGAATTTCAGGTCAGCCTGGGCTAGAGTGAGACCCTACCTCAAACCCCCCCCAAAAAAAATGGTGATAAACAAGAATTTCTGGTCAACAAAGAGTGAGTAAATAAATTGATACATCTGTATAATGATGCGTCCTGAGACCACTGAAGGAGAATGGGCAGATACAGGCATTCCATCACACTAGACTTTATGCTGAAGAAAGCATGTCAGTAACTACGCTTAGATTTTAGACTTAGAGGACATGGCCATGATGCTACCAATCTCTAGAGGGGTCGGGAGGATGGCATGAACTCATGGATGCGGTGTTCTGAACCAGGTCTGCCCTACTTAAGCTTCTGCTTCCACTGGATTGTTATGACACAAATGTGCTGCTCTTTCTGGAAAGAGAGGACCTCCCCTCCCCCCCACCTGTCGCCTCTCCCCCACCTGTCACCTCTTTGCCCCTTTCCTTTCTTCTCTTTAGAAGCAAACTTCTTCATCCTTTGGTTTGCACACACTAGCTGGTTCTTTTCAGAAGCCCACGGCAATCAGGTCTTAGCTCATTCTCTCCTGCCTCTGCTCCTGTCAGCCCTTCCAGTGGCCAAGCTCTAGCCTCAGCTCAGTCTGACCTAAGATTTGACCCACTGATCTCAGTTTGCTCCTCCATGTGCGTTCCTGTATCCGGGACCCACATCTGACTCTCCTCCTATTTCATTGCTTGTGCTTTATTTCATTGGCCCATTCTTCCTGTTTCTCTCTGATCTCCAACAACCGGATGGCCTGGAGCTCAGTCTTCGGCCCTCTGTCTCACTCCCTTGAAGATCCCACAACCCAAGTCTTAAAATATCCTCTACAAGCACACAACTCCCAAACATACCCCTCCATCTCAGGCCTCTCCCCAGAACTGCTGACCCAAATTCTTAACTTTCATTGAACATCAGCAGACATCTCTATCACAAGATGTTCAAACACATTTCCAGAAAGTCCCCTAAATTCTGCTTGTCCACATCAGCTCAGCTCATCTCGTTTGATGGGAATTCCATACTTCCAGTTCCTCAAGGCAAAACCCTAGCTTATGGCTGTCCACGAGGCCCATATCTGTGTCACAGGAAACATTACGTGGTGTCTTGTCAAAACGTGGCCTGAATCTAACCAGACCTCACGCAATTTCTCCTGTCCCAAGTCAAGTCACACTGTCTCTCAGTGCAGTGACTATAATCACTGTAATCGGGGCTCTGCACTAACTGTTTCTTCGTCCTGGAACACTCTTCCCCAGGTACCCACAGCCCATTCTGCACCCCAGTTTCCTTGCTCTGAAGGATTTGCTGTATAATTAGTATTGAATTTATTTCTTTTCTGTATCCAATACCTATTGCCTACATGCCCTCCGCCCATTAGAATATTAACACCCTGCAGGCAGGACGTGTTTTGTCTACTTGCTCTCTGGTGAGGCTCAAGAACACTAATACCCAGCCTATTATACTCACTGATCCATTATCTATGATGTATTAGGCGCTGATCTTATAAACATGAAGCTCAGCACTTTACATATATTTTTTCATTTAATTCTTACATTAGGAAAAGTAGAAAGGACAGGTTGCCATGGATAAGGAATGAGACGGTATAATTCCCATTCTCTACCTGAAGAAAACTGAAAAGACAGCACTGTTAACGACTGGCCTAGGTCACATCCTAGTATGCAGTACAATTATCAAGAGGAGGGAAGGAGCCTAAATTCAAGTCTGTTCCCTGGCTAAAGGTGAGCTCTTTGCCAATTCATCCTGCTGCTCTCTTTTAAAAAAATATTTATTTATTGTTTGAGAGAGTAAAAGAGAAAGAGAGGCAGATAGAGAGCATAGGTCCGCCAGGACCTCCAGCCAGACACGTGAACCACCTTGTGCATCAGGCTTTATGGGGGTACTGGGGAATCGAACTCGGGTCCTTCTGCTTTGAAGGCAAAAGCATTAACCACTCGGCAATCCCTCCATTGCTGTCCTGCTGCTCTTAATACAGCCCAGTGCTACTCTGTCACTTTATGGGTTTTCACAATCGCAACTATTTACATAAAGGCCACTAAATGAAACAGTGTTTTAACTTAATGTGCATGAAAATTGAGTGTGATTCTGGGTAAAATGACAATGAAGCCATAAGTCTCTAAGTTTCCTTCAAGCTTTGTGACTTTATTAAGTTCCAAATAACCTTTTGCTTCTGGGAGTGGTGTTTTGGCTTGTTTATTTTTGCTGTGAGGGACTGTATCTCTCCCTTTGGCCCAACTTATTAGCTTTAGTCATAAACAGCAATCAGTGAAACATGAGAGTTTTTATGAGATAGTTAATTCTAATTTGGAAGTCTTCAGTATTTTGGAAATTTTCTTCATGTCAGCACATTTACTTTTGGATCTATGAACACGCTTTTGTTCTGGCGGCTCCTATTTTGTGGATAAGATTGATATTAGCTAGGGCACTGTTAAGAAAGAATATGCTATCTTAAATTTAGTATAATAAACAAAAAACAATTTTTTTATTTTTTTAATAAGCTCTGATTTTGTTTTTGTTTTTGTTTTTGAACTGGTAACATATCAAAGACCTGGGAGATTAAGTTTGAGTGTTTTAAACACTCTCACAGATTTTTTGTTTAACAGAATTTTCCCAGAACTAGTGAAGGCAATATGAAATTGACAACTGGCAGTCCTGATTGGAGATCCCCCTCCTGCGCAGTCACTCACTGCGGTCTGTGGGTGCTCTGTTCAGGTCCTCCTGAGCCACCCCACTTCCTTGATGTCATCTGAACTTCCAGTGGCCTGCCTCAGTCTCCCTTGTCTGAGAATTTTCTTCAGCTTTCTGAGCCCCTTCTGCTTGTACACAAAGGTCAGAAGTCTCAGAGCATCTCTCCCTCACCCACTGGCTGCCTCTCAGCACATCTCAGTGGCTCCTAGTGGCAGGGTGACGATCTGGCTTACAGCCTTGGTGACTTGCAGAGCCACCGTTCTTTAACAACTGCCTTCCTTTCTAGATAACTCTATTCCCTGATCAGCATTCTCTACTTGCATTTCAAGGAGACCAGAATGATACCCACAATATGCATCTTCAGGAAGAGGATCACCCAGTGGAAGACAATTAAGGAAAAGCAAATGCAGGTACAAGAATTCACAGTAACAAGCTTTCCTAAGTAGCCTTTCTCTGTGATTTCCTCCCCTGGGGATAGAACGTTTTTCTGTCTGGAACCACATCTAGGAACGTAGCATTCTTTGCTGAGGACGCCATGTGAGCTGGAATTCAAAGCCACCTCTTGGAGAACTACTCATTCCCTGAGTGTTTTGCATGTATGTTAATAAATTTCTGTTTATTTTTTCATTGGTAGTCTGGTTTTTTTTTTCATGATAAGAAACTTTTCCAATTAGAAATTATTCATGTTTAAAAAACAGTTTGTCTTCCCTCATGTTTAGAATCCTTATATCAGGATCTACTTCTATGGAAACTCAACGAAGATGGCTAGCCTTAGCTGTTGGACTGCCAAAATTGTTATTATTTTTCATTTCTGCTTCAGCAAATATTTATTGAGCGCTTGTTAAGTTCCAGATATTGTTCCTGTCACTGGGAACTCAACAGTGACCAAATAAAATTCTCTGCCTTCGTGGATTTTACATTCTTATGGAGGGAGACAATAAACTAAAACGTATTCTAAGGTGAATTTGGGTAAGTGAGGGAAATAGAGGTAAGAGACAAGACAGAGCATCCCAGAGATTGAGGGTCAGGGATGCCTGAGCAAGAGGGGGAAATGTACACAAAGGCCTGAAAGGTGTGGCCAGCAAGCCAGCTACGAGGATCAGTCCAGTCTAGGCAGGAGGAAATAAGTACAGAAGAAACTGCCCTGGAATGTTCCTTAGAAAAGAAGAACAATGTGACTAGTATAGTGAACTAAGTCATGTTTAGCTTTGTTATTGATTACTGCTCTTTCCTATCAACAATATTATTTTTAACAACATTATTTAATTTGTTTCTTTTATTTCAACATTTTATTATGAAAATAATGGAAAGTCAAAATGATTTCGAATGAGTGTGTGTGTGTACCCACAACCTGGATTCTAGGATTTTCCTATACATGTGTCTTCCCATGTTTGTTCCTCTATCTGTGCATTCATCTATCAAGCCATTGTTTTAATTCATTTTAAAATAAATTGCAGACCCCGCACCAATGTAACCACTGCAGAGATAGTGTTTCTAACTAAGCCTGACAACATTACAAGGCAGACGCTATATCCTCATGATACAGATGAGGAGTCTGAGACTCAGAGAGTAACTCAGCTTAGGCAGAATCATAAACAGGTAGTTGATGGGGATTCTTACCTAGGGTTCTTTAATGACAGTGCTCATATCATCTCCTCCTCCTTCTTGTCTTCCTATTCTCTATATGTAAACATTACAGGCATGCTCCACAATGCCTGGTCAGAGCTCATAATCTTTCTTCTATTAACACAACTGATTCTGTGGCATTGCAGTTGGCTCTTCCCCGAAGGGAGCTGATTCCCATACTGTGTCCTCTGCATCTTAAAAGGCAAAGACCTAGTGATATGCTGGTAGATATCCACTAACAAGGACTTTGGATGGTGAGGCAGAAGAAGGAAACCCTGGTTTGCCACATTTGCTGGTTTCTGTGGTATACATAGCATTCCAATAGCCATTTTGAGTTCCAAACTAGAGGTCAGTTTGCCTGCCTTTGTAAAGCCAAACCCAGAACACCCCTTAAAAATTGGACTGTCATGCTGTGGATAATAAGTGTCATCAGACCTCACCAGCACCAGAGACATGAACTCCAGTGACTGCTTGGTCCATGGGGATGGCAATGGTAGCAAAGACAAAAAAATAAAAAAATAAAAAAACTATGCCTCCCACAATGCCTAGCACTAAACATTCACATATGTGTGTATGCATTCACTTTTGGTTGCCAGCTGGATAGAAGTGCATTTAAATAATGAATATAAGACACCATGACTCTTTTGCGTAAAGCAAATATCTTCACAAAAAATAAACAAGGAGCTGATGAGATGACTCAGTGGTTAAAGGGCTGTTTGAAAAGCCTACTGGCGCAGGTTGAATTTCCCAGTAACACTGTAAAGCCAGATGTACAAAGTGTCTCATGTGTCTAGAGTTGGTTTACACAGGCAAGAGGCTCTGGCATGCCCATTCCCTCTCTACTCTCCCTCTCTCCCATACACACACACACACACACACACACACACACACACACACACACACACACGAGATAGATAGATAGATAGATAGATAGATAGATAGATAGATAGATAGATAGATAGATAGACAGACAGACAGATAGATAGATAGATACCAAATCTCTTGCCATTTCCCTTTTTCTCTTTCAACTCCATCACTTCCCGCCACCCTTCACCATCACCTCTGTATTACCCTGGCAAGACCTCTCTCCCTGTGCTCTGAAAGCATACAGTACCATATTTTGCTCAAGTTAAGATAACATCTCATAAACAGTTGGTACTTTGTCAGAGTGGCACACTCTTCTCCTCCTCAAGCTCCCCCTTGATTGGCATGTGTCTCCCACACTGCACCTGCCAAGGTCCTATCTGCCCCTTTCCTTCATGCCACCTGAGTCTGCCCCAAAATGCCATTCTCTTGGTACCTCACTCTGACTGCTGTCTACCATCTTCACCCAAATTCCTTCTGTCACCTTTCCCCATGCATGTGAGATGACATCATCTAAGTCACTCTGCCTGCTAGAACTGGCTGCAGTCATTGTGCTGACTCCAGTAGATGGATTCCATCTTCAACTTGAAAGGTCAGACTTTTGATGAGATGAACTTTTGGCCATTTCCTCCTTTCCTACACATCCTACCACCTGTCCCTATTTCCTTCCTCTGCCCATATCGCTGCTTGATGTGGGCACGTTCCCAGCAGTTTATGTGCAAATAACAATCATCTCGAACAGAGTGAGCACAAGCAAAGCCTGACACTTAGATGTGAAAGCATTTTTCATACTATGGCAAATCCCATTACCACGCAACAAAGAACACCTAATTGTTAAGAATTAATAATGAGAACTAAGTATAGATAATGGTTTAGCTGACACTGTCATATTTTAGTACAATACGTTCTGAAATATTTGCTCCTTTGGGCTGTAAATGTGCTATTTTTGTCACTAATGGGCCTATAGGAGCCTCCTGGAAATGGGAAGTTTTCTCAAGGAAAGTTACGCATTCTGAGATTTCTCTGATAAGGGGAAGAGGTCAATGTGCCTGTAGTTCCTGGCTTCATTAAAATTCTGCCTCCGTGCTGTATAATGTGAGTAATATTAATTTTCTAAACATTCATGTAAAGCAGCAGCTAATTTCCATAACAGTGTTCCTATTCCACAGGCATTTTTAAAAAGGAAAAGGAGATGACTCCTGGCTGTCTGCCAAAAACAATGGTTATCTTGACCTAGTTCTGAATGACTCCAGACCAAAGGCTGGAGAACAGGGTGGCTGACTCCCTGGATGGGGCACAACTAGAGTTCAATGAGCTGCCATCGACCCTGGGACTGTACCTAGGATGAGCTGTGGGCTCATTCACTGGGCAGCATTCTTCCTCTAATGCTTTTGTAATAGCCCAGTTCATGGGTCCTGGATTAGCTAATGATTCGGGTATTTCAGCATCCCTGCTAACACTGCATACAGCTGCTTCTCCTCACTGCCTAGCCACACTAGCAAAGTCCCAACAAACAGGCTGTTAAACCTGCCCAAGATGTTTCGGGAAGGGCAGTAGATCTGGGAAACTGTAGACATCCTATATTCTCAGAGCACCCTTCTCCAGAAAACACTGAAGGGTCCAGGCTTACTATAAGAAAGTAATTCCTCGTGTTATATGCTATCTTGGGATGGACTTCTGCCAAAGTGAAAAACACCTAATGTCATAAACTTGAACAGTATTAAATCTCCGTTGAACTCTTTCCAGCTGTCCTGTCCTATCAGGAATATTTTCCAACTTTGCATTCATTCACCTTTACAATTCACCTCCATTCTTTACCCAAAACTATCTCTACAGCTTAAATTTCCACGTCTCCTCCCCAAATTCTTAGCAGTCCCACTATGCCAGTCTTATTGGCCCCCTTCCCCGTGTAAGTTATGTCTAGTCACTCCTCTAAGACTTTGCTAAAGCTATCTAGATAACCTGTGCCTTTTTAATTTCATTGAATAAAATCAATCACATCAATTCTTTTTTTTTATTGTCCATAATGAGTTACATTGTTTAGTGGGCCAGCAATGAGTTGTTATCCCCAATTCCTCCTTGCCCCCCCATCCCCAGTCAGCTGGATATCCTCCTCCATGGGCCGTCTGGATCAGTCTTTGTGGTAGGGGACCATGGATAGCCTAGTCTTCAGCCGGGTTCTCCTGACCCAAGTGTGTTGTTATTGAAGGGTGCCATGCCTCTGATATTTTCTCCCACCACGGCTCTCACAATCTTTCCACCCCCTCTTCTGCTCAGTTTCCTGAGTCGCCATCACATCAATTCTTAAACTCTTTTGATGTTTTGTCCATATCGATCATCTTAACATTTGTCTTGCTATTAGTTGGATGGTTGTTTAGTTGGTTATTTGGTTGGTTGGTTGGTTGGCTGGCTGGTTGGTCAACTGGTGCTTTAATGTAGATCTGTTTTCTCTGGTCATTTGTGGTGATTAGAAAATACAAGCCTGTGTTTTAACCATCCTGGTATGCACTGTGCTTATAAAATTGGAGGCACTTAATCCTTGCTGGATGGAATTTACCCTCAAAATGTACCTCCACAATGATATATAAATATTGGTGACCATAAATTTTGTAGACTCATATGCACTTAAAATTAGAGTCTAAGCAATTTCTGTCTCTGTTCTGTGGCTCTTCCATCCCAGAAATGACTACTTTCTAGTGATCACCTTCCATTTCTATGGATTAGCAAGAATATCAGTCAGGATTCTCCAGAGTAATACAATCAACCAGATACATGTATATAAACCCAAGAAGAGGATTATTACAAGGAATTGGCTATCACAATTATGGAAGTTGATAAGTCCCATAATGTGCCCTCAGTTATATGAAGACTCAGGAAAGCTGGTGGTGTCCTTCACTCTGGCTGTGCAGGCTTCCAGTTTGAGTCCAAAGGTCTGAGAACCAGGAACACCAATGGTGAAAGTTCCAGTCCAAGGACAAGAGCTTATGCCCCAACTCTACCTACACCACCAACAGAAAGGAAATCCTCCCTTCCTCCACCTGCTTTTTCCACTGAGACCCTCGGCAGGTTGGATGGTGTTGAGAGGATAGTCTGCTTCACTCCATCTACTCATTAAAGTACGCATCACATCTGGAAACACTCTCTGGTGCTAAATACAAAGAAATATCCAAGCACCCCTTAATCCAACCAGATTAACACGTAAAGTTAACCATCCAAGTAGGTCAATACTAATTCTCACCAACAATCCTGCACAATGTGTATTATTTTCTATATTTTGCAGACCATAAATTGAAGAATCAATGAGGTGAAACCAACTGGCTTACACTATACAGCTAGTGTGTGTGTGCAGAGCTGGGACTCAAACCTGAGTCAGAACAGCTCCAAAGTCAGGGTGTCACCCCTCCCACCTACTAAGGCTTGTCTGTCTTGTCCTGCAACTGACTTCAAAAAGAAGTCCCACCCCCACCCACACACAAACAAAAAAGACTTAAGAGACAAAGAAGGTGGTGCTCCCTTGAACGATTTTTTTGTTTCTGGGTCACCTTCCATGTGTGCTGCTTCTCTGAGGCGTGTAGACCAAACTACTGAAGCTCACACACCATATCTAAGTCCCGAGTGAGCACTGGTGCCCCAGGAAGGTCCTAACAGAGTTTCCTCCCAGGCTAAGCAGAACCCCAGAAAGAATGGCATCCATTTTCCCATTTACACTCACATTTGCTGTCCTCTCCTCAACTCCACCTGTCTGACTCCTCCTCCTCTTCCTCCTCCTTCTACTCCACACTCCCACTTTGTCCCTACTGCTCTCATTCACTCAGTCACTCTAGAGTCTTTCCTTCCCTTCTTGGGATATTTAAGCTCAAATAGCCAGCCCCTAAAGTCACTGCCTTCTCAGACTGTCAAAATTATCCAAGATATAAAATTGAAGCAATAAGCAAAAAAATAAATTCAACCCAAAAGTGAGAACCTCACATGGGAAAATGGTCAGAAATGTAAAATTACTATTTCTCTGGTCTGCTATTACTGACCATTCTATGAATGATACTTTTACCACACACACACACACACACACACACACACACACACACACACACACACACACAACTGTCATGGACATGTTAAGACAGTCTTCTTGGAAACCAACTAACTATAGACAAGATAATATTCACATCAGAGCTTCAAGTTTGTCCAAGAGTCAAGACCTTGTCCTACATAATAAAAGTGTTATATTACATCATAATCCATTACTGATATCGTCATAGGAACCAGCTGTTAACTGAGGGGCACTAGAATATCTTAATGTTTCACTGACTACCATGTTTAACATGTAGAAGTTACACCTTTTTTCAGGATTTTTTTTCCTTTATTGTCCATGTTTAGATACATTGAATGGGCCAATAATGAGTCGGTATCCCCATTTCCCCAATTCCCCTCTTCTCTATCCCCAATCGGCTGGATATCCTTCTCCGTGGGTAATCTGGCTCAGTCCATGGGGTAGGGGGTTATGGATAGCCTAGGAGTCAATCTGGTTCCACCCCCCTTTGTATGTTGTTACTGAGGGGATCAATGTCTCTGGAGGTTCTCTCCCACCATGGCTCTTACACCCTTTCCGCCCCCTCTTCCACTGAGTTCCCTGAGTCAAGGTGGGTGAGTATTAAGGCTGCTTTATTGTTGAGGTCTTAGAGGGTCTCTGTATTTCTGTTTTAGGTTGTGTTGAAAACGTTGGTGTCTGTCTGGCTTATCCTGTGTTGACTGACTGGCTGTGGTTGTGGGTCTCTTGCTTATCCCACCACTCTCTGCAGGATTTGATCTGGATCCTTCATAGTAGATCTGGTGTGGCTCATCTCTTGCCCATGTGTCAGCTATTGAGGATCTGGAGCTGAAGACGGGGGATTCTTTTTTTTAAGCAGAAAGATACAGAGAGAGAGAGAGAGAGAGAGAGAGAGAGAAAGCACACCAGGTCCACCACCTTGTGGGTCTGGCATATATGGGTACTGGGGAATTGAACCCAGGGCCTTAGGCACTGGAGGCAAGTGCCTTAACCACTGAGCCATCTCTCCAGCCCCAAGACGGGGGATTCTTGAGAGCTACATCCCAAAGATCTGGTGTTCTCTTGGCAAAGAAGATGCCTAAAGGAGAGATGGGCCAACTTCAAAAAGGCTATGAAGGAAACTACCCAAGGATTCTGGCAACAATATTCTCAATTCAAAAAGTTTCTCCAGCAATTGCCACAAGATAGACACTCAGTAACTCAGTATTCATGTTGGAAGTAAAAAAATAAATAAATAAAATTGTTAAGGCTATAAAGTATAATCAGCTACTTTAGTGACTGTTTCACTTTTCAAAAGTCTTGCAATAAAAATAATTAGAGGGCTAAAGAGATGGATCAGCAGTCAAAGGCACTTGCTTCTAAAGTCTGATAGCCTGGGTTCAATTCCCCAGTACCCATGTATAACCAGATGAACAAAGCGGTACATGTGTCTAGAGTTTGCAGCGACAGAAGGGCCTGTGGCACCCATACTCCCTTGTGTTCCTCTCTCTCTCTCTCTCTCTCTCTCTCTCTCTCTCTCTCTCTCTCTCTCTCTCTCTCTCCTTAAAAATAAATAAAGATATTTTAAAAAGATTATTAGATTTTTTTCAAATACCTACACAGAAACAACATTAAGATGACAATTATATGTGTCATTAAATAAAAGGCTTGAGAATATGCGACAACTACGAGACTTTTAGATACTAAGGTCAACTAGCATGGCTTCAATCCAGATGCCCTGATGACAGTCCCTTGGACTT
The DNA here is from genome assembly GCA_004024765.1 of Zapus hudsonius. Classification (NCBI taxonomy): domain Eukaryota; kingdom Metazoa; phylum Chordata; class Mammalia; order Rodentia; family Dipodidae; genus Zapus; species Zapus hudsonius. The sequence goes on along the minus strand of PVHP010023637.1, from coordinate 8,797 downwards.
TTGGTCAGGGTAAAGCACACCCCCACCCAACACTGTATCCCCATTACTTCTCTCTGCACCTTAAATTACACCATGACAGATTAATTCTTTCAAGTCCTGAAGGTTAATTGAATCTCTTAGCATAGGTCAAATACTCCTATGATGAGTACCTTCTTAAGCCATTATCACCTGAGATTAGACCCAAGTGTTAGATCACAACTGGCCAAGGTCACACGAGACACAGCAGTGGGAGGAGCAGGGGAAGGAGAGGATTCAAGATAGAAGGGGGAAAGAAGACACCTCGACCATCACAACTCACCTTGCTTCCTCATTTATCCTGTGTCTTAGCCTATGAAATATGGCAGAGAAAGTCCATTCAAGAATATACCAACACCCCAACCTGACACACACACACACACACCTCTGAACTGCCTCTTAGCTGGGTTTCTAAGCCTGATGCCTGCATGGTCTCTCCTGCCTCTGGCTCCTGAATCAGTTCTAATAATAATGAGCAGTCAACTACCTTCATTAAGCCTTACAACTGCTCTATTCCCATTGCACTGGTAAGAAAACTGAGGGACAGAAAATTTATATAAATTGAATAATCTATCTTTAAATTGCAGGGCTAGGATTTGAATTTTTTTGCATATGTGTGTGTGCCTGTCTTCCTCAATCGCTCTCCACCTTATTTCCTGTGGCAAGGTCTCTCACTTGAACCATCAGCTCACTGATTTGGCTGATTTCAGGGCTAATTAGCTTTCCCCTGGGATCCCCTGTTTGACTCCTGAGTGTTAGGATTACAGGCACACCACCAAGCCTATATGGCATTTACCTGGGTGTTGGGATTTCAAACTTAGGTCCTCATTGAACCATCTCCCCAGCCCAAGCATTTGAATTTATTTAAGTCTGATTCCAAGCCTAGATTATTTAACTCAATACTATAATGCCTCCTACCTCAGGTGGAAATCATTACAGTAGCCCCGGTAGGCTGATACAAGAAGCAATGGTCCCATCCTACTCCAGAGTTAAAGACCAGTTCAACTTGGTCCTTAGCATCCCACTCTCTAAAACAGAGTTAATAAATCTTCTTCATAGTTGAGGATCAATTGCGTTAATGAAAAAAGTAGCACAAAATAAGTATTCCATAAATCGTAGCTATCAGCTCTAAAGTCCTTGCCATATGCAGTTTCTGTCCTGTTTCCTGTTGATGACGTCTACTTGACAAAATGGTTGTCAATCCGGTTGTGTCCAAATCATCTAGGGATACGTACACATGGATGGAGCGGCAGGGAAGGCTGGTGTTTGAACACTTCTCAAGTTCCTCTAATGTTCAGCATGGTTAAAAAGCATTGCAAATGAAAAGCTATTAAAAAGAGCCAGGGCCAGGGCTGGAGAGATGGCTCAGTGGTTAAGGTGCTTGCCTGCAATGTCTAATCACCGGGGTTCACTTCCCCAGGACCCACGTTAGAGACAGATTCACCAAGTCATGCATGCATCTGGAGTTTGTTTGCAGTGGCTAGAGGCCCTGACACACACATTCATCATTCTCTCTCTTTTTCTCTTTCTCTATCTTATTATAGCAAAATGAGCATGAGCTCACTGCCCCCCCATATTCATTGTTGCATTCTGCAGACTTTTGTTGGCCTCAGATGGCCAGTATAGCATGAGGTGAGAAAATATCAGAGCTTTGAAGTTCTGTGAGACAAAAGAAGGATTTGTTTTAACTGTGATAAGAAAGTTAGGAAAAGATGAGACCAGAGGATACCTGGGAAAGATTATCTGAACTTCCCGCAACCCATTGTAAATGTGTGAGTTGCTCGGTGCTTGTAATTTACATGCCTAATGTCAGTACACATCTCTGTGCCCTACTTTAAAATCTCTTTGTAACTGGGGTTCGGGCCAATGCTTCATTTATGCTTGGACTGCCCGGGCTAGGGCCAGGCTCGGGTGTAAAATTAAACTCCCCTCTCCTCTTGCTGCAAAGGCTTTGTCTGTTTGTTACTGGGAATTTCTATAACTCTCTCTCTCTCTCTCTCTCTCTCTCTCTCTCTCTCTCTCTCTCTCTCTCTCTCTTTCTCTCTCTCTCCTTGCAAATAAATAATTTTTTTTTAAAAAAGAGCCAAGCCCAAGGACTTTTTGGAGGTGATGTTTAGTAACTATAGTCAAAAGTTCTAGTGCCTGGAGCTGAGCTGGAAACCTCCTCTTTGTTAAACCAGCTGACAGAAAGGTGGAAAAGGCTATGACTGCGTGCAGCCCTATGAGAGAGAGATGTCATCAATGGTGGTGAACAGCAGTGGACCTTGAAAGCCTTAAGATGGGCCAGCCAGGCCAAATGTGCCAACTGGGGCAAAAGTGACACATCTAATGTGGGGAAAACCAACTGCTCTCTAATTGGACTGGAGGCTTGTCCATGGGAGGGAAAGCATGCCTGGTACTGAAGACCTAGCCTAATGTTTATGGCAGGGGAGGTCATGAACCCTAGGGGAATAATGCCTGCTAAATGCATGTATTATGCCTACCAATCTGCCTTATAAGCACTCTTCTTCTTCTTTTTTTTTTTTTGTTGTTGTTTTTCGAGGTAGGGTCTCGCTCTAGTCCAGGCTGCCCTGGAATTCACTATGTAGTCTCAGCGTGGCCTTGAACTCACTGCAATCCTCTTACCTCTGCCTCCCAAGTGCTGGGATTAAAGGCGTGCGCCACCACGCCCAGCTAAGCACTCTTCTTTTAATGGCCATACCCACAAAATAATGCTACTCTCACTTTTGTCTAGAGAAGCTTCTCTTTTTCAGATGGTAGTGACCACTGGAATAACATAAAAGACACCATAGTGCTGAAAAGAAAAAGACAGTGGAGTGTTCAGCACTGGGACATCTCTATCTCGGGGTCTATTTTGGAAGAGATGGCAGAAAGATTGTAAGAGCCAAAGGAAGGGTAGGAATGCTTACAATGCAAACTTCCAGACACAAAATGGCCTTGATATTCATGACTTCACAGCCCCTGATAATAGCTACACACAATGGGAGGAAAAGATGACGACACTGAAACAAATAGAGACTAATTGAGAGGGGGAAGAGATATGGGAGAGGGTGGGGAGGAAATCATAATGGTTTCTGGTCTATAATTATGGAAGCTATCAATAAAAAGTTTTTTAAATGTTCTAGTGCCCCAGAAAATAGCCCCAAGAATCAACAAATGGGATTACATGGATTAAAACTTTCCTGCACAGCCAAAGCAGCCGGAACCAAAGCAAACCAACAGCCTACAGAATGGGAATAAATTTTTGCCACCTACACTTCAGACAGGGAGTTAATGATCAGAATTTACCAAAACCTACAAAAATAAACATGAAAAAAATGAAATTGCTAATCACCAAATGGGCTAAAAAATGGACAGTTCAGGAAACAAGAAACACAAATGGCCAACAACACCTGAGAAAAACGTTCACGATCCCTGGCCATCAGGAAAACGCAAATGAAAACACCTTTGAGATCCTGTCTTATTCCAGTCAGAATGGCTAACATCAAGAAAACAGAAAAGAAATGTTGGCAAGGATGTAGGGAAAAGGAACCCTCCTCTACTGATGGTGGGAGTGCTAATTAGTACAGCCATTATGGAAATTAGTATAAAGGCTTTTCAGAGAGTTAGAAATAGACCTCCCTAGCACACAGTCATACGACTCCCGGGCATGCACCCTGAGGACTCCACACTGTACTGCAGAGATATCTGCACATCCACGTCTATTTTCGCTTGACTTCCAGTAGCTAAGAATTGAAATCAACCTAGATACCCATCGACAGATGAATTGATACTGAAAATGTGGTTCATATACACAATGGAATTCTATTCAGCAATGCAGAAAAATGAAGTTATGAAATTTTCAGGAAAATGGATGGATATGGAAAGAATCATATTAAGTGAAGTGACTCAAACTCAGAAAGACAACATTGCATGTTCTCTCTGACATGTAGGACTTAGTTTGTAGAATCCATAAAGCCTATAAACATAGAGCTGTGACCAAACCTGAGTATAAAGAGATAAGCAGGAAGAGGAGGGAGTGAAGGTCTCAGGATACTTGTGATGTGTACATGGAGGAAAATTATGGGAGGGAAGGAATTGGGGGAAGGGCAGGAGGGGTTAGGACAAGGGAAGAGAATCAACAACATTGGATTGTATTTGAAAATACCATGAAAGAACTTCCAGTGCCCACATAACATACTTCCAAGTTTAAATTTTGCTCCTTTAGAAACCTTATTTTTGACTGATTGCTAAAGATCCTAGCCATACTCTGACCTCTAAACCCTGCCCTCTGACCCAGCCCTTAGTGACCAAAGCCTAGATGACCAGTTGGGAGGCCCTGTGACCTATTGTGATATTGTAGCTATGCCGGGTTCAAGACTGCAGTTCTTGGATGCTTTCTTCTTAGAATGCAGAGCAGATGTCCCACCTCTAGCCAACCAAAGAGCATGACTGAGACCAGCTTGACCTTGCTTCAATAAAGTCCTCTTGCAATCCCTGGACAGACAAGACTGCTCTAGAGCAACTGGGTCTCTTACAAGCGTGCGTGCACACACACACACACTCACACTCACACTCACACTCACGTGCTGTTATACTAGGTTGATGACCACTAACCAAGTCCCATCCTTGACACCCCAAATGCAGCTCACAAGGCCATTCCTTGTAGCAAGTAGGATTTAGCTATTCCTTCCCCTAATTCCTCTCCAGATTGTTTGCTTCTCATTTCTTATTTTCCTAAATATTGGGGTGGTTTGATCCAGGTGTCCCCCATAAATTTAATGTGTTCTGAATGCTCCCTCCCTGGCCGATAGCAGTATTGAAATTGGAACCTTGTTGGAGGTGTGTTGTTGTGGGAAGGGGGGCTTATAAGGGTTATAGCTGGCTTCCCCTTTCCAGTGTTTGGCACACCTTCCTGCCGCTGCTTTCAGTGCTGTGGCGGAGGTGATGTCCACCTTCTACTCATGCCATCATTTTCCCTGCTTATGCCATCGTGGAGCTTCCCCTCCTGTCTGTAAATCAAAATAATCCCATTCCTCCACAAGCTGCTTTTGGTGGGGTTCTCTTCTGCTCAGCAATGAGAAAGCTGACTACAATAATATGTGAAGGGAAAATTCACTTCCCTGAACCTGAGAAAATGTTTTACATATCTGACACAGGAGGACCTGAGAAAATGTTTTACATATCTGAGGGATCCTACCTCTGTTAAGCTCCCTTTGAAAAGAGCATAACACCACAGCCCAATCCACATTTACATGCCTCCAGATAGACTGTCACTTAGAAAATCCTGTAAACTTTAACTGTGAAGCCCATAGCACCCAAAAGGTCCTTTAAATACGCTCATAGAAGCTACCCACTTGGAACTTGACTTCAGATATGGCTGTCCACTCTCCGCTAATGTCTCTGCTAAATAAAGGTAACTTTGTCTGAGCTCAGTCTGGTTCTATCTTCCGCCTCAATTTTTCCAACAATATGAAATGCCCACAGGGGGGGGGGGAAACCTTTATTTCCCAGCCCCTAGCCTGAAGTGGGAATCCAAGCAGTTAATAAATTATCTGGATGCAAATAAGAGCCTGGTATCCTTTTATTCAGAAGAGGTGAAATTTCTTCACTTACGTACCTGTCACTCAAAGGGGCCACAAAACTTCACTCCGAGACGGAAGACAAACATGATAAATTTCTCCTCCAGAGATAATTTCAGTGATGTGAATAGGCCACGGAAAAGGAGGATGTTATGACTTTAGTGCTGTGATAATATATGGCAGTAATTATATTAACAAGGGAAATTACATCCTTCTTCAGCAATTCCAGCTCATACCACCCACATGAATAGTGGGCAGCGGAAAAAATGCTGAAATGGTGTTACTAAGATAGCGGGGTGATATTTGCTGAATTTAGAACCTAGTTTAATCACTTTTTAAAGATGTATTGAGCTCCTACTATGTGCCAGGCACCATGTGGTCACAGAGGGGAATAAAAGAATGAATCAGATATGCCCCCCAACCTTGAGGTTCTCACTACATAATCATGGAAATAAGACATGTACATCAATTACTGTAATGCCAGATACACAGTTCGAGGGGGTTCTACAAGGATAAGAAAAAGAAAGAAAGAGAGAAAGAAAGAAGAAAGAAAGAAAGAAAGAAAGAAAGAAAGAAAGAAAGAAAGAAAGAAAGAAAGAAAGAAAGAAAGAAAGAAAGAAAGAAAGAAAGAAAAAAGAAAGAAAGCTATCACTTCTGGATGAAACTATGACGAAGCTCTGACTTTTCCAGAACATGCTCAGAAGGGGATGAGTAAGCCCCATTCTGTGGTTCCCTGTCTCCAAGATAAGTGCAGACAATTAACACTGGAAATTCTGCCTACCTACCTGTCCCCAGAGAGTATACACCACAATGCTCCATAGCCAAATGGCCATGAAAGCAATTCTCATATCCCATAGCTTCAGAAATCCTTCTGAGAAGCCTTTAGCCAGGAATGTATAAATGTGTGGATCAATGAACTATAAATGGGGGTTGCATGCATGAACAAAACTTCATAATTCATTTTGAAGTTTTATTGGAACTGAATTTGAGATAATGGCTCTGTTCACTTCTACCAACTTGATCAACTTTTGCTTTGTTCTTCTGTTGTGCATGAAGACATTGAGAATTTCGAGAGAGGCTGGGGATGTGGCTCAGTGGGCAGAGCGCCTGCTTAGCATGCACAAAGCCCTGAGTTTAATCTCAACACCACATAAACCAGGCAGTACTCAGGGGGCGAAGGCAGGAGGATAAGAAGTTCAAGGTCATCCTCAGCTACATAGTGAGTTTGAGAATAGCTTAGCTACATGAGACCCTATCTCAAAAAGGAGGAGGGGGAAGGGGAAGAGGAGGAGGGGGAGGAAAATGTCAAGAGAACGTGACAAAGGATCAGATCCTGAAGGAACTTGGAATCTCAAAAAGGAGAAGGAAAGCCTTCAAAGTAATGTTAAAGATGATCTGCTATTTTATTCATAGGGTCTGGTAGGAAAGAAGTATGTGGTTCAGCATTGAGAAGGATTCAGCCACATTCCTGTTTGTGGTCCACCACTTCCATGACCTCACCAAACAATTCCTGAGGGTCTCTCGGCTAACTGGGCACAGTTTTTGTTTTGTTTCCTGTTTGCTTTGCTTTTGCAATGCTGAGGATCAAACCTATGGCTTTATACATGCTGGGCAAGCTTCTATCACTTAGTGACATCCTCAGCCCCATCTAGGTTAACTTTTATTTTCATCTGTAAAATGTTCAAGTTATAAGGTTACAGTAAAGACATTGGGGAACCATTTTGTTTGAAGTCTACAGATGTCTGATGGATCTGTTGAATAGGTCGAAATGTAATTACCCTAAGAAAATTATAAGGAAAAAAATGTAATTATCCTCAACAGGAGAGATCATCTTGGAGATGGTGGGCCTGGACAGGCCTCATCAGAGCAGGACCTGAGATCAGCGAAGGACCTATCAGTGTGACGTCTACCTTGGCTTAGTGGAATGAGATGAACAAGACTAAGGTGTTTCTCACACCTGGTTTTTAGAAAGCTAAAACTTTATGACATCAAAGTATTGGACTGGATGGTTCACTCTAGATGAATGATCACATATGAACCAAAAAATATCAAATCATCCAATCAAATGATCCACAGGTTCCCAGGGCCAAGAGCACTAATCAAGGCAAAGAGATGGACTTTTCTAGAGCTTATAGAAAAAAAAAGACAGCTTTAAAAATTTAGTGTAACATTTATATCATCATATCTCAGAAAATGCAAGCAGAAAAAAATCCTCTTGATATTAATGTAAATTTTCTGCAATACATTCAGAGAAATAAGTCAGAAAGGAATTCAACATCATAACCAAAGGCAAATTATTTGGGATTCACAAGCAATGCTAGGGTTAAACTTGATGAAACCTATTTACAAAGTTCACTTTATTCAAACAGATAAAAAGGGAAACATATGACTAGCTCCATGGATACTAGAAAGTATTTGACAAAATATAACCTCAATTCCTAATTTCAAAGAAAAAATGATAAATATTAAGAGATATCCATTAATATGATAAATATATAAACACATATCCAGCCCAAAAGTTAATATGACAATTAGTGGAAAAAATATTACAAGAATTCCAATAAAATCAGGAACAAGTTTATTTGTGTCATAAAATTTCATCCCCCAGAGCACCTAGCTCACCAATGCAATTAGGTAAATGAAATAAATAAGAGATTAAAAATTATGAAATTATCATGATTTACAAATGAGATGATTGCCTAGAAACCCAAGGAAATCAACTGAGAAATTATTATAATTACTAAGAGAATTCAACATAGTTTCAAAAAATTGATATATGAAATCAGTACTATTCATTCAATCACAGAACAATTATATAGAGATTGGGAAGAAAGATCTTTATTTATAAAATTGAATGTATTTGTTTATGTATAAACTGTGTAAGAACTGTATAGTACCTATATAAATAGTGTTACAATGCTTCTTTTTATAAAATCCCACAAGAAGGGCTGGGGAGATAGCTCATTGGTAAAGCACTTGACTAGCATGTATGAGACCCTAGGTTCAATTTATAATAAAACAAACACACACACAAATTTACACAAGAAATAGTACAAGCTAATAGAAATATATATGATTGCAAAGATATTAGTTCTCAAGCAAATAAAAGCTTTTGCAAACCAAAATTTAAACATGGCAATTTTTGGAACTAAACTGACTTAAAGGAAATGAAGAGGAACAATAGTATAAAACTTTTGAGAAAAAAATTATAGTGTGAAATT
>PVHP010023636.1:0-27230 GCA_004024765.1 Zapus hudsonius | reverse complement strand
GAAATTAAAAAAAATGGTCTGACTTCGAGCAGATCTTACTAAGTGAACAATCAAAAGGTCAGAGAATCGAACGCCGCATATTCTCCCTCATATGTGGTCCTTAACCAAGATAACCATGTTCTTTATGCAGACTAATACTAAGAAGTGAGAGATTATGAATAAAGGGTAAGGGATGGGAGGAGGGGAATGGCTTAAACTTGAGTATAAATCATATTAGTTTTCAAAACAAATCCTTACGATCATATTGTAACCTATTGAGTAAGTAGTGAGCATCATCTTTTAAGAGGGGCCATGAATGGCAGGGTAGAGTCTACGCCTGTGAATAATTAGAGCTGCCGGACAGCCCCTGGTTCCATCCACTGGTTCCTTCCCTCACTGAGCTGTTGACCAAAGTGACTCATGAGATTCCAACAACATGACAGAATTCTGTCAAAGCTCTTGGGTGCCCTCCCTAGGCCTGAGGCAAAACCCTGTTGCTGAAGAAACCACAGAATACCATCGACCAGCGTCGAGAGACCCTTCAACGTCCGGAATGGTATCCAGCCCCCAGAAGGTAGTCAGTGTAGTGCTAGAAGGCACTGCACAGGCTGCCAAGGGAAATTGATCAATAACAGCTGGAGTAAACAGAGACCACTGACACAAAAAACAATCTGCGGTCATGAGTAGGCTGACCACATCCCCTAATGGGAGAGAATAGCAAACCAAGAAAGGAGCACTTGTGCAATGGAGGAGCCTGGGCCTGGGGGAGACAATCAACAGCTTTCAAATTTGGCCAATTTTCCACTTAGTGAGGGGGATCCCTTGTCTGGAACTTGGGATTCAGGGCGATAATTACCGGATCCCGTACACTTGGGTCCTGAGACAAAATGCACTGTGGGAGCGATTGATGGGGAGGCTACTAAAAATAGAATCTAGGTAATCCAGAAATGTGTATATTTGTTAACCTACACTGATCACACTATCCGAAGGAGATTGTGCTTGTATTTTTCAGGATGCAGCGAGAGAGCTGGGGCCCATCTAACTCTACCAACCGACCGTAGGCTGATACCTGAGATTCTGGCAAGAGAGGAGCCACCACAGTCATAACATGGAGGATCCATATGGAATCCCACAGAGAAGGATGGGAGGAACGAGGGACCCACAGCCACAGACATTCAATCTACACAGGATAAGCCAGTGAGACAGAAACCAATGATCTTCGACACAAAGACCCCTAAACTCACGATCTTAAACCAGCCTTAATACTCATCCACCATGTCTCATGGAACTATGTGGAAGAGGGGGCACAAAGATTGTAAGAGCCGTAGTGGGGGAGACTATCCACAGGCTTGGTACCCTCCAGTATCAATACACTTGGGCCATGAGGACCGGGCTAAGTACTAAACTATCCAGGGTCCCCTGCCACAGGGACTGATCCAGATGGCCCACGGAGGAGGATATCCAGCTGATTGGGGATGGGGAGGGGGGCATTAGGGAATTGGGGATAACAACTCATTGTTTTCCCACTGAATAATGTAACTCATTATGGATAATAAATATACATTTATGAAAAAAAATAATAAAAGGTATGAAAGTAAAAAAAATTTAATTAATTGATTATCCAGCTCTTCTCTTAGTTGATTAATCTTTAATTCACTTAATGTATTTCTGAATTCATTCATATTTCTTTCCATCAAATTCAGTCTGGAGTCTATGCTTGAGTAGGAGTGCCTCATCTCATTCATGTCTTTTCTCATAATTTCCATATCAGCCCTTAACTGCATCATATTTGCATTGCTGTTGTGGTCAGGAGTCATATTGTTCTCTCTCTGCAATTATGTATGAGCTTCTTCCACTTCCTTGCCACTTTCATGTTCCATAATGGGACTAGGGGCCCTGGTTTGCGAAGTTACGTTTTTCCTTTGGTTTCTGCCCATGCTCAGATAGGGAAGTTGGGCTCAGTGGTCCCGAAGCTGAGAGGCTGGGCGGGCCTTGATCCTGGGCCTGGATCCCAGTCAGGCAACCAAACCTCTGTGGAGAGACAACTCCTCCCCTCTCAGATCGTGGAGAGGACCACCTCTGAGGACCGGTTGTTCCCACGGGGTAGCCACTCAATTGGCGCCAAGGACCAGGAATCCGCTACGAGGGGACAAAGGCAGAGCCTGAGGTGCACAGGGCACAGCTGCTGGCTCCCCTGCAGAGCCAAGAGCAGATGGAACCCCGCAGTGGTTCTGAAGCTGAGGAGAGGCTGGGCGGCCCCAACCAGGGACCTGTATTCCAGATAGGCAACCAAACCTCCGTGGAGAGACAACCCCTCCCCTCTTAGATAGTGGAGAGGACCACCTCTGAGGACCAGTTGCTCCCGCGGGGAAGCCTCTCAATTGGCGCCAAGGACCGGGAATCTGCCACAAGGGGACAAAGGCAGAGCCTGAGGTGCACAGGGCGCAGCTGCTGGCTCCTCTGCAGAGCCGAGAGCAGCCGAGAACCCCGCAGTGGTTCCAAAGCTGGGGAGAGTCTGAATCCCAGTCAGGCAACCAAACCTCTGTGGAGAGACAACCCCTCCCCTCTCAGATAGTGGAGAGAACCACCTCTGAGGACCAGTTGCTCCTGCGGGGAAGCCTCTCAATTGGCACCAAGGATCCGGAACCCGCGCAAGGGGACAAAGGCGTGAGCCCTGGGTGCACTAGGCCCAGCCAGCTCTGTGCTCCCCTGCAGAGCTGAGATCAGCTGGGGAACCCTGCTGTGGTCCCCGAAGCCTAGGCCAAGGAGAGGCTGTGATCCAGTGCCTGGGTCTCAGTCCTGCAATGAAACCTCCACTGAGAGCTTGGAATCCACCCCCAGGGGATAATGGCGGGAGCTAGTTGGGGGGGGCTCGGCCCTCTGCTCCACAGGGGAGCAGAGAGCTGCTGGTGAACCCCGTCTGCTCCAGCCCAGGGGATCAGGAGGGAGGGAGAGCCCAAACTCGGTCAGGCCGGTGACCAAAGCCTGGATACCAGCTGAAGGGATCAAACCTTTCCGGAGAGTCCTGGCGACGTTGTTACTTGGTCACCATCTTCTGGGTGGTTCTTAATTAGTTTCTATTCTTTCATACTCCTATTTTCTTCTACAGTATTCTAATTCCTGTTGGATTCCTAAGATTGCAATTTACTAAAATGATGTGATTTTCCAAAGATTAGGAGTTGTCTGCTGGGAGCTCTCACTGTCTGGAACAGCATTCTGCAATGGCTGACATGCTTCGCACCCTGGGGCCTTGTAAGAAGAGACCACTGAAGGTGATGCACGCTCTGCATCAGGAATGTTTCCTCCAGCTGAGTCCTGGGACTTCAGACCGAACAAGGTGTGCAGCCCAAACTTGCCCATTGGATGAAATATAGAAACGAAGTTCTGAGTATCTGCCATGAAGTTTCTACATTAGGTGAACTGAGGTGAGAAAGTACACCCTGTGTGACATCATTCCATGGCTGCAGATCCTGGACCAAATAAGAAAGAGAAAGTGAGCTGAGGTGGAAGCATCCATCTCTCATCATAGAGGTCTATACTGTGAAAAAATGGCTGATGTACTTATTGTTTAGTGTTGCATGGATCGTGTGGCAAGATTACTTATATGACTCATACAAAATTGTATGAAGGGAAATAATGTCAGAAATTAAGCCAGTGTATCCATTCCATCACCGTGGCTGAACAGGGGAACATAGAGCTTTTTTCCTCTCTGAAATTATTAGTAACCAACTATGAAAAATAACTTTGCAAATCACTTTAAATTAGCAAAATTGCCAAAGAAAAAAATTTTCTGCCTCTTCACAAAAGAGAAAGGAGAATAATAGGTCTTTAATATTACTAGTAACAACACGTTTATTTTCAAATTTATTAGTTAATGTTGACAGGATATGAAAAGGCAAAATCCACTGGAATGGTGGTACATTCTTACACTGGCTCCATGAGAGGCTAAAGCCGGATGATCACAAGTGTAAAACTAGGGTCAAAAAAAGTAGATTTTCAAAGTAAGGCATGAATCACAAAAGGAAAACATGTGTTTTAGGGGCCCAAGGTGATGGTTTACTGAGGTAAAGTGCTTTCCAGGTAAGGATGAGCATCTGATTTCAGATCCCCAGAATCCAGATAAAATGTTGAGCACAGCAGAGAGAATCTAATCCCCATCTGCTCTGGGGAGATGGAGGGAGAGACAAGGGAAGCCCAGAAGCCTGAGGGTCAACTCACCTGGTGAGCACAGCAATGAAACCATGTCTCCAAGTAGAAGGTGAGAACAGATGCTCAAGTCCCACGTGCAAAACTGCACATGTGTGCATCCACACTCACACACAGGAATACTTACACACACACACACACACACACACACACACACATTTTAAAAAAGAAGACTATTGAAAGTGTACCAATAATTTAACTTAAAACACAAAAGGAATAATTTAATTTACTTCAAAAAATTTCTATGAAAACTGAAATTTTAAATTTGCTAGTTTTTCATTATTTCAACAGATTCACTCATTGTTGAAGTGTACCAATCAAGAGGGTGAATAAAATTCAGGTTCAAGTGTCTACTGATGTTCCACTGCATACACAGTTTTAAGATTTCATGTTGAATAAGTTGGATTTGAAATTTATAAGTTCCCTGATTAGTTTTTAAAGGAACCTCAAGGTCAATAAGAGTTAAGGTATTTAGGGGCTGGGAAGACAGTTCAGTGTTTGCAAACCTGTGCACCCAATTTCCTTCTTCCTTGGTGTCCACTTAAAACCCAAGAAAAGCAGTGTGCATCCGTAATTCCCAGTCTCCTATAGTAGTTGGAGGCAGAGCCAGGAGAATCTAGAAGCTGCCACACTCATATGAAGGAAGGAGAGGAGAAACATCTGGAGGCTGTCTCTGACCTTCACATGGGCACAGCCTGGCATGCATGTACCTATACACATATAAACACATGCACACACATCCACACATGGAGACATACACAACTAAGCGATAATACATTATTATTCAGAAAAAAACATTGAGATGTTGAGTGCTGCTCCTGTTGCTGCTGCTGCTAGAATGAAATTAATGGTTAACATTTTTAAGTACTTGCAGTGAAACATTTAGAAAATGTGGTTTCTTTGATTTTGATTTTTATCAAACATGTTTGGATTGCTAGCAATTTGCATTTGAGCTCTGCAAATTTAGTTTTGAACTTCTTGGTGACATTCTACAATGTTTGCTTGGAAATGCTTATGTGGTCTTTATTCTAATCTGGGTGAAAGATGCTTTCTTCTTTTCTTTCATTCTTTCATTCTTTTTTTGTTTTGGTATTTCCTTCAAAACATTGCTATTGATTTCTCTGAAGCATTTCCTCCTGTGTTTTCAGAACACAGTAGCTGTGTTGGTCATCTGGAGAAAGCTCCTCTTGAATGCATTAGGAAAAGGAAGAAGGACTGGGTCATTCCCACCTCCACCAGAGTGAATGCTGCATCAAATACAGATTTTGAAAAGACTAAAGCAACATATTTATATTCCATGTCATTGCTAATCCTGACATTTTACTGAGAAAGTATTTATAGAAACTTAAAAGGCCAAAACACACAGTAATTTTTAACAAACTATTTTCAAAAATTTCCCCAAAGATGAACATTTCAAAATTATTCTATAACATTTGAGCTTAAGAATCTCCATTTGTCTTTTGATCTATGCTGACTTTTGATTTCGCAAGGCAGTATGTCCTTGGTTCTTTTATGATGTAATTTTTAGACCTATAAAGTTGAATCTATGACTGTGCCTCAAGAATTGTCCTTGCACTTGAGAAATGCATGCCTTGAATAACCCACAGGTTTAATTGATCACATTTGCCTCATGACTATAAAAACCTATTTCCTGTGACCTCTTTCGACCCAGTAATGTCACTCATCATGGAGCTAAGGATATCAGTTTTATTTATTCTCTGCTAATCACTAAAATTGGACAACTGTTAGATATGAAAATTAACAGAAAGGGAGATTGTAGACTGTATCACTTCTGATTTGAATTGATCTACAGAAACAACTTGTTTCACTAGACTTCTGCTGGTTTTGGCCTAATTACTCTGATAACAATAAAAGAGGCTGGGGCAAAATGATCCCCTATAAAATTGTCCAATCTTACTGCAGCTGTGATTATATTGGACCACATTGGACTTTGGTTATGAAAACACAACTTTTAGAGGAATTGGAAGACCATTGGTATGACAGAAAATGTTTCCTATTGCATTCCCTTCATCTTTGCAGATTTTTAGTAAAAACTGAAACTGAAAAATAGAACTTGTTATTAAGATCTGAAGTAATAATCAAGCCAGAAGAAAAACTTCTTGATGTTCAGCTATAAAGACTCCTAAGTGCCCAGGGCAGATATAATAGATTAAGCTAACAGCTACACCAACAAGTTTCTCTGTTCTAAACCTTTGCTTCTAACCCTTTTGGTAAAGCTTGTCAAAAAGTCGCTGGTGCAAAATTTTTTTGAATAAATAATTCTTTTTACAGATGTAACACTTGTGATTTATTTAGGTTATTCTCAGAGATGGAAGGGTTTTGAATTTGTGGCAAGTTATCCTTCTTAGCTATCAGAAAACTGTTTCTTCATTTGGGTTTTTTCTCCATGTCCTTTTTAATCCAAAGCAATGTCAAAACATCTAATCTCCAAGAAATTGAAGATCATGGATAGTAGCAATTAAGACTCAAATCACACTTCCTTTTTGGCTGATTTAAGGTCTTCAATTTCTGGCGTGTTTGCTAAAATTTCTCCTTTTAGTACACTAATTAGCAATGACTGAGAGGCTGTCAGAGCAGCAGTGTGGTAGGAAGACTGTGTTCAGTGGCAAGGAACAAACCAGGCCAAAAAAAAAAAAAAATCACACTAGCTTTTACAAGTCAGCTATAGAAGAATCTTTCTCACTCTGGGTGATTGTAAAGATTATCCTCTGTAAACATAGAAATCTATTTCTGTGAGGGTTTTTTAATTTGTTTACTTGACTGTGTGTTTATTCATTTGCCTACCAGGCAAAAAGTGACCTTCCTCTTTGTGGGCATCTGCTTTTACTTGCTCTTGAGGGTTGAAGTTACTGGTTTGTTCTAAGCTTTGTTGATCTGATGAATTAATGTTATATATTATAATCAAAGTACATCCCAGAGACCTCTGTTAATTCATGTGGGATGAGAAGGGTGAGATAAATAATTTCACGACTGTAAGATGAAATAAAAGAAGAAATAGAAAATGGAAAGTGGGTCTACACATCACCTGAAGATGTCGAATGACAGTGGCTTCCGTTAGCCAAGGGAGACAAAAGACTGTGTTTCCATAGATATTCCATGTTATTATTTTACAATACTGAATTATCTGCTTATGAAGAAAAAATAACCAAGAAATGCCTAACATTGCAAAAACAAAAATGGGCAAGCATAAGAATTAACATATTGACCAAAACAGATAAAACCACGGTTGTTTATAAAGAAGGAAAAGTGTCAATGTGTGAGAAAAGAGCTTCTACATACTGTAATTTTATATTAATTGAATTGTACCCATCCTTTCAGTGACACAACATTGTCTCCATTATTTTAACTCCAAAATGTCTGGAAATAAAATAGCATGAGTCCTTCCAGTTTGCTATTCCTTTTTAGAATGTTATTGATGATTCAAGTTTGTTCACTTTCTATGTGACCATTAGAATCAATTTATTGATATTTACAGACGAACTTGATGGAGCTTTGAGTTTAATTGCATTGGTTCCATATATCCTGTTGTGAGGAACTGAATTCATGGTGTTGTTGGGTCTTCTCATTTATGAATATGTACAATATCTTCATTAACTTAGTTATTTTTTATTCTTCTCCTGAGTGCCATAGCTTTAAGTATCCATGTACCTACTATATATTGTGTTGGGTTTTGCCTATTTCATTTTTTAGTGCTGTTTTACATGGCATGGTATGGCTTGGAATTTCAAATATTAAACTGTGATGCTTTTAATAGTATGTAGAAAAAATGACCATTTTCCTAGGCAATCATACAATCTGTGAACAAAAACAACATTATTTTCTTCACCAGTTTGTATACCATGTATTTCCTTTTACTGATGCAGTCAGTAGGATATCATGTAGGATCTTGAGTGGGGGTGTGGAGGAAGACATTCATGCCAGTCAGTCCCACATGTTAAAAGAATGGCCGATTTTAAACATTAAATATGATGTTGTGGATTTTTCCTTGCAACCATTCAAGTCATGGAAGATGGCTGTGCTCAAAATTACTGATGAATTGACTTTGAATGCATATTAGACCTTTTCTGTGCGTCAGACCACCAGCTGATAAGAGTGCATGCTTTTTCTTTGCCAGTCTATTGTTATGGTGAGAGGCACTGATTGATAACCAAATGGTGAAGCAGCATAGCAGGAATAAATACATGAAACACGTCTCAGTCTATAGCTTTTAAAGTGCCATTTTTATATTTAGTTGCCTATTTACATATTTTGTCTTTCTGTCTCTAAGCAATATTGGAGACTTATCTGCCTTAATGTAATGTCTTTATCTGTTTTTTGTTTTGTTTTGTTTTCTGTGAAGAATAATCCAGCATTATGGATGTGGTACTTTGAATGTAAATGGCTCTATAGACAAAGACATTTTTGATTAAGTTTTCGTCTACATGTGTGCCACTGGGGGTGGATCTTGAGTCCAGCCTCAGCAGGAGTGTTGAAAGCCAATTAGAGCTCTGGCTGGTTTGTGCTTGCTTGCGTTGGTTTACTCTGTCTGCTTTGTATGTATACTCTCATAGGATGGAGTGAGCCAGCTTTTTCTGCCATGATGAATCTTCCCCTGGAATCAGTAAGCCTGAAATAAACCCTTTTCTCCCATAAGCTGCTCCTGGTTGGTGTTTGTCCCAGCAATGAGAAGGTAATGGCAACACTGGACAATGTATTAATTCAGCTTTTATTTTCTGTGACAAAACCTATAGAATTTCCTTCATTTATCACCTTTTATTAAAATTAACAGAAGCACTAGACCTAATATTGTTTTTCAGATTAAATAGGTCTTAATAGAATTAAGCCTATTTAGATTATTATCAATTTGTGAGTCTTGGTAATTTTAGTGTTTAAATGAATGAATCTGCTTTATCTATGATATCAAAAATGTAGACACATGAGTATATTGCTTTATTCTAATTGCAGCCTTTATTAAATCATTAGCAACAACCTCTCATTTATTTCAAGACTAATTGTTAATATATTCTATGTTATTTTCTTAAACTTATCTAAATGATCATCAGTTTTAAAGGTCTTACCAAAATTTTTATTTTCATTTCTTTCTTTCTTTTTTTTATGCTAGTAGGCAAATGGCTGTCTTATTTTTTTAAACCTTTATTGTCCAAAATTTGATACATTGTATGAGCAAATATTGTGTTGACATTCCCATTTCCCTCCTCCCTGTCCCCAATCTACTGAGTATCCTCCTCGCTGGGTACACTGGATCCATCCATATGATAAGGGGTTACGGATAGCACAGGAGGCAACAAGGTTGACCCCCCCCCTTTATGTTTTGTAGCTGAGGAGAGGCAATATCTCTGGGTAATCTCTCCCACCATGGGTCTTACAATCTTTCTGCCCCCTCTTCCGCTCAGTTCCCTGAGTCTTGGAGGGTGAATTTTAAGTCTGTTTTATTGTTGCTGTGACCTTAAGAGTCTCTGTGCTTCTACTTAAGTTGTGTTGGAAGTAGTTGGTGTCTGTCTCGCTGACCTGTCCTGGGATGACTGACTGGCTGTGGTTATAGGTCTCTTTCTTGTCCCACCACTCTCTCAATTGTTTCATTTGGGGCCTACACAATAGGCCCGGGGTGGTTCATCTTTTGCTGGGATATGAGCCTTCCACCTGAAGCTCATCGGTGGAGTTGGAATGACCACAGCTTTCTCACTGACAATGGCCACTTCTTCCTGTATGAAAGCAAGGATTTTATGATTTTGATTCATTATTAGTTTAGCTTATTGAATAAGTTCCCCCCGTCCTCCCCCTTGTCCCCCCCCCATTCATTCTACCTCTTTCACAATCTCTCATTTCCTCTGGTAGGTTTGCTTAGAGTTTAAGGTTAATCTGATTAGGAACTGCATATGAGGGAGAATATGTGGCACTTGACTCTGTTCTTTTGTGATTTTGCTAAGTAAGATCTGCTCCAAGTCAATGTTTCTCTAAGTTTCATTATGATATTTTTTTGTTTCTGCTGAGTAAAATTCCATCATGTAGATGTACCGTACCACAACTTTGATACACATTTTTCCAGGGATGGGCACTTGGGTTGATTACAATTCCTGGCTATTATGAATTGTGCTGCAATAAACATAGTTGTGCTAATGTCTCTGTGCTGAGGTGTGACATGTCGAGGGTAGATACCTAGAAGAGAGATAGCTGGGTCCATTGGTAGCTCAGTGTCCATTCTCTTCAGGAGTCTCCACACAGCTTTCTATAGTGGTTGAACAAGTTTGCAATCCTACCAGCAGTGAATGAGGGTTCCTTTTCCCCCCCATCCTCGACAGCAATTATGGTTGTTGTATTTCTTTATGATTACCGTTCTGACTGGAGTGTGGTGGAATCTCATTGTTGTCTTGATTTGCATTTCCCTGATGCTTAAGGATGAGGAGCACTTTCTTAAGTGAGAATAGGCCATTTGTGTTTCCTCCTCTGTGAATTCTCTGTTGAGATCAATGCCCCATTTTGTGAGGGGTCTGTTTTATTTATTGTTGTGTTTTTTTAGTTCTTTGTAAATTTTAGATATTAGACCTTTGTCTGTGTTATAGCTGGCAAAAATCATCTCTCAGTTGGATGGTGGTGTATTAGTTCTGAGTATGTTATGTTTGCTGTACAGAAGATTTTAAACTTAATAAGGAACCATTGGTTTAGTGATTGCAGCACCTCCTGAGCTACTGTAGATTGGCTCAAGAAGTTTTTCCCTAGTCCTATTTCATGGAGAGTTCTTCCTATCTTTTCTTCCAGGGTATTCAGGGTTACAGGTTTTATGTTGAAGTCTCTGATACATTTGGAGCTAATTTTTTGCATGGTGAAAGAAGCACATCTATTTTCATTTTTTTACATGTGTTTATCCAATTTTTCCAGCACCATTTGTTGAAGATGCTATCTTTACACAAGCAAACACTGTTTGTACCTTTGTCAAAGATCAAGTAACTATAATTACCCAAAGTAAGAGCAGGGTCTTCAATTCTATTCCATTGGTCTCTCTGCTTGTTTTTATGCCAGTACCATGCTGTTTTTGTTACTATGGCTTTGTAATATGTCTTTACATCTGGAATGGTGATACCTCCTGAGGAAATTTTGTTACTTAGAGTAGATTTGGCTATCTGAGGCCTTTTGCCCTTCCAAATAAATTTTGAGATTAATTTTTCTATGTCTATGAAAAAAGAAGCTGTGATTTTTATTGGCATGGTATTGAATCTGTAAATCGCTTTTGGAAGTATTGCCATTTTTACTATATTAATTCTCCTTATCCAGGAGCAGGTGATATCTTTCCATCTTAATACATTCTCCTCTATTTCTTTCTTGAGTGTTTTAAAGTTTTCATTATACAAGTCTTTCACAGCATTGGTTAATGATATTCCAAGGTATTTGATTTTTTTTTGAGGCTATTGGAAATGGGAAAGTCTCTCTAATATCTTTTTCTGTATGCATATCATCCACATACAGGAAGGCTACTTATTTTTGTGTGTTAATTTTGTAACCTGCGACTTTGCTGAAGGAATTTATCACCTTCATGATTTTATTGATACTATTCTTTGGGGCTTTTATGTATAGAATCATGTCATCTGCAAAGAAGGATAGTTTTACTTCTCCCTTTCCAATTTGTATCCCTTTGTGCTTTTCTCCTGTCTTATTGCTTGGGCTAGGACTTAAAGAACTATGTTGAAGAGCAATGGTGAGAGTGGACACCCATTTCTTGTTTCATTTCTCTCTTATCTAATGTAGACATGAAAGTTTGATCTATATTTACCCTCCTTTTGAAGAACTTTTAGCATTTATGGTAGAACATTTCTAGCATCAACTACCTTATTTGTTTTTTTCAAAATAAATTATTTATCTTGCATATTGTAATATGAATTCATTGTATATATTATTGCATATAGGAATTTTTCATTTATTTGCACTCACAAATTTGCATATTCAATCAATTCTATTTTTATATGTTGGATTTCTGATTCCTCTTATCTGTAATTATCATAGTTTTATTATTATTTTACTCCTTTTTTTCAGGAATTTTTAACCTTTACTTCTCTGTAGAGCAAATATTCATGTTGACTTCTTTTTAATTTTTTTTAAAATAAGACATAAAGTGTCTTATTTAGTGCTGAAGTCAGCTCCTCATTGCTGGAGCAAATATCCAACCAGGCACAGCTCAAGGGGGGAAGGGGTTTATTTCAGGTTGAAAAAATTCAAGGGGAGACTCCATCAAGTTGGAAGAAGCTGCTTACTTCTAAAGATCCAAGAAGAAAGAAAGAAGTGCATCAAGCAAACACCCACACCCAGAAACACTGATGCTAGAGCCAAAACTAGTCTGAACACACCTAGTGGGGCAGGGCCCAGATCCCCCTCCAAACATACCTTAGGGCGAAACTCCAATATCTGCCCCTAGTGACATGTACCCTCTAGCAGGGACCTACCTCCTCAGGGCTGCAGTTGCAAGCTCAATTGTAATAAATCACCTGACTTTATGATGCCATACATTTATACTACCACACTTAGGATTCTCTAAACTTCTTTCTTTTAATATTTTGAAAATTCTGGGCCATTGATATTTCAATGTTTGTGATATTTATTTATATTTTTCTTTATTTTACCTTTCTCTCATTGCTTCCTGTTGTTGAACATACATCAACCATTTCTAAATGGCTTTGATTTTTTCCTTCTTTTCAACTTACATTTCTCTCTACATTCTTATTTACAGAGCTCATTTTGACAACTTCACACTCATTACATGTTTCCTTTTATTAGTCTACTCTCATGGTGATCAACAGGAACAGGGCCATCTACTGTACCAATTTTCCTTTCACTGTTTTGATTTTTTTTTTAGAATTCTTCAAAAAGATAAAAGATAACAGGGTGAATCACAAAAATGGAACCTTCCATCTGTAGCCTTCAAGGAGCCCACCTCACCCCTAAAGACAGACACCTCCTCAGGGTGAAAGGATAGAAAACAATTTTCCAACCAATCAGAAGCAAGCAAGCTGGCATAGGTAGAATAATATTTGATAAATTAGACTGTTACCATGAAGTAATCAAAAGGGACAAAGAAGGCCACTTCTTACTCATCACCGGAATGATTCAATAAGATGATATCATTATCATAAATATATATGCACCAAATACAGGGATACCGCATTTCATAAAGGAAAATTTACTTGATAAAAAATTAGAAATAAACTCTGAATCCATCATAGTAGGAGACTTTAATATCTCAATTTCATCACTAGACAGATGATCCAAACAGAATCATAGACCTTAGATCCATTAGACCTACCAGATGTCTATAGAACATTTTATCCCAATTATACAGAATGCACATTTTTCTCAGAAGCCCATAGAACATTCTCTAAAATAAACCACTTATTGGAACAAAAAATGTTCCTCCATAAATTAAAAAAAAATATGCACTACCCTTTATCATCTTGGACCACAATGCATTAAGACTAGAAATTAACAACAAGAGAAAAAAAAGAAACTAAAGTTGGAGACAGAACTGTAGTTTGCTTAATACACTATTAAGCAATGAATGGGTTGTTCAAGAAATCAAAAAGGAAATTGCAAAAATTGTTGAAATAAGTGATAATTAAAACACAATATACCAAAACTTGGAAAAACGATAGTGCTAAAGGCCTTCATAACAAAGACAGAGAGATCTCAAATTAATAACCTAACCATAAATATAAAGGCATTGGAAAACAAAAGAATTAACCCACTCTAAGAGTTCCAGATGTAAAGAAGTAATTAAGATCAGAAGAGAGATAAATTAATTAGAAACTAAGAAAAGAATTTTAAAAATTGATGAAATGAAGACCTGGTTATGGAAAAAATAAACAAGATTGATAAATGCCTGGACAATTGTATTAAAAGAAAAAAAAAAGAGGAATCTCAAATTAACAAATTAGAAATGAAAGGGAGAGGTCACAGCAGACACTAATGAAATTGGAAAAAGCATCAAGTCAAAAATTCCAAGACCTTTAGTCCAGAAAATTGGAAAACTTTGAGGAAATGGATGAATTCCTGGACAATACAAAAACTAAACCTGGAGCAGATAAAGCTCCTAAACAAACCTAATACATCCACCAGGATTGAAAATGTAATCAAAATAATTCCCAAAAGCAAAAGTCCTGTCCAGATGGATCCCCAGCTAAATTCTAGCAAACCTTCATGGTAGAACTGAAACCAATTTTTCTCAAGCTTTCTGAAAATTGGAGAAAAAGGAATGCCTGCCAATTCCTTCAGTGAAGCTACATCATGCTAATACCAAAACCTGATAGAGATGCAATAATAAAGGAGAACCATAGATCTATATACATGAGGAACTTAGATGTAAAGATTCTGAAAAAAAATCTTCACAAATCAAAGTCAACAACATATCAAAAGCATTATTCACCTAGAACAATTAGGCCTCATCTTATGGATGCAGGTATAGTTCAACTTATGGAAATCAATTAACCAAGGATGTGAAAGACCTATATAATGCAAACATAAAAAAACTCCAGAAAGAAATAGAGAAGGACATGAGAATATAGAAAGTTCTTCCATGCTCCTGGTTAGGTAAAATTATTGAGAAAATGGTAATTCTACCAAAAGCATATACAGGCTCAACACAATACCAATAAAAATCTCAGCAACATTCTTTTCTGAGATAGAAAAAATAGTCTCAAAATTCATTTGGAGTTGCAGAAGACCTCAGATATTCAAAAATATCCTCAGCAAAAGAAACACCTCAAGAGGTATCACCATACCTGTTCAAAATTTATAGTACAAAGCCATAGTAACAAAAACTGTATGGCACTTGCAAAAAAACAGATAGACCAATGGAATAGAATTGAAGAACCAGCTCTCATTTCATGTAACTTCAGTTACTTGATCTTTGACAAAGGTGCCAACAACATACACTAGAGAAAAGATAGCCACTTCAACAAATGCTGATGAAATTGGATAATTACATGTGAAAAATGAAACTACATCCACTCCTCTCACTGTGCATGAAAGTCAGCTCCAAATGAGTTAAAGACCTCAATATAAGACCAGAAACCCTTAAAAATCTGGAAGAAAATAGAAGGTGGAAACCTCCATGATATAGGAATGTGGAAAATTTTTATGAACAATACCCCAATAGCCTAGGAAATTCAACTCAACCAATGATATATCATCAAGCTAAAAATCTGTACAGACAAGCATACCATAAACAAAGCCAACAGACCACTAATACAGTGGCTGAAAAATCTTCACCAGCTACACCACGGAGAGAGGACTAATATCTAGAAGCTACAACGAACTCAAAAATTAAGTCATAAAAAACAAGTACCCCACTCTAAAATGGGGCAGTGAACTCAACAGGGAATTCACAGAAAAGGAAATACAAATAGCTAATTCTCACTTAAGAAAATATTTAACGTCCTTAATCATCAGTGAACTGCAAATCAAAACTGTGAGATTTCACCTTACTCCAGTCAGAATTGCAATCATAAAAAAAAAAATTACCAACAATACATGTTGGGAAGGATGTGAGGAAAAAGGAACCATTATTAACTGCTGGTGGGAATGCAAACTTGAATAACCACTATGGAAATCCGTGTGGAGGCTCCTGAAAAAGATGCAAATAGAGCTACCAATGGACTCAGTTATATACCCCCAAGGCTCCTGGCATCAACACAGTGATATCTGTTCTACCATGTTTATATCTGTTCAATTCAAATAGCTAATAATTGGAATCATGAAAGTTGTGGTACCATGGAGTTCTGCTCAGCAGTAAGGGAAAATGGCATGATGAAATTTGCAGGAAAATGGATGGGATTGGAACAGATCATTCTCAGCAAACTCACACAAGAACAGAGAGACAAACACCATGTATTCTCCCTCATCTGTGGCTCCTAATGAGGTTAAGCTTGAATAGTAAGCATACCAGACATATGAATAATGAGACTGACACAGGGGACAGAAGGGATTGTGGGGGGAGGGTGTGATAGGAGGGAGATATACAGAAAAATAAATCCAAAATGAATCAATGATATAAAATCCTTGCTTTTGGACAATAAGTCCTTGAGGAAGATGGGGGAATTGTCTGGTAAGAAGGGCCCTGAAGAGGGTGGAAGGAAGCTTAATACACACACACACACACACACACACACACACACACACACACACACACACACATCTATATATATGATTTAGCCTATAACTCCCAAGTCCAAGAGATTAGTTACTTCCCACACTGAGCTATTGATTGGAGAAACTTATGACATCCCTAAAAAAAGACAGGGTTATGTCAAAGCTCTTGATTACCCTCCAGTCAAAAGATAAGATTCTAGTGCTGCAGAAACCACAGGCTGCGTCACACAACCTTGAAAGACCCTGCTGGACCCAGAAAGGAAGCCAGCTCCCAGGTGGTTAGAATGTATAGTGCTGAAAAGTGCTACATGAGCTGATAGGGGGAAATTGGCCAATATTTGGAGAAATCAGGGGACGCTGCTATACAACAGAGACCAATGGTTTGAGAATGGAGAGGACACTGCAATAAGGCAGAGACCAGCAAGGCAAGAAGTACTCACTTGTGCAATAGTGGCACTTATTCTAAGTAGGTAATCAAGGGCTCTATCATTGGCTAAGAGATCAGCTCAATGGCAAGGAACCCTTAGGTGGAACTGGGTTCCAAGGCAAATTCTTATGGAAACCACAAACCCGGACTTCCAGATGAAGTCCCCACTAGCCATGGGTTTACAGAGACCCATTAAAACCTCACCAAATTAACAAAGTTTGTCCCATTTAACCTATAATGACCTCGTGTTTTGTTGGACATTCTCTTTATATTTTTCAGATGACAGCAAGACCAAGGACAGCTCAATTCCACCAAGACCTGTGATGATGTCTGACTCCCACATCATCTACGGCTCAAATGACACTGTCATGGTTTGATCCAGGTGTCCCCACAAACAAATGATGTGTTCTGATTGATCGATCCTCAGCTGATGGCAGTTTGAGTTTTACAACTTCGCTGGAGCTGTATTGTTGGGGGCGGGTTTGTGGGGATTATAAACCAGTTTCCCCTTGCCAGTGTTTGGCACACCTTCTACCGCTGTTTGCAGTGCTGAGGCAGAGGTGATGTCCACCCCTCTGCTCATGCTACTGTTTTCCCTGCCAGGATGGAGTCTCCCATTGTGTCAAATAAGCCCATTCCTCCACAAGCTGCTTTTGTTTGGGGTCTTTCTGTGCAGGAACTAGAAAGTTGACTACAACAGAAACCATAGAGGAAGTAGCAAGATGAGCAAGAGTGCTGCTTCCACAGCAAGTCAGATAACCAATGCATGGGTAATGGAGACAGACACTCAGGGTTCTCAAAATGCTCCAAAGCAGAAACCCAGAGACTCTTAAGAGTTCAACAGTAAAAAAGACTTAAAACTCACTCACCATGGCTCAGGGAATTTTGAGGAAGAGGGGCAGAAAGATTGTAAGACCTATGGTCAGGGGAATATTCAGAAGCATTGGCTCCCTGGGGTGGGGGTGGGGTAGGAAAGGCTGGCTACTGCTTGCACAATCCATAGCCCTTCATCCCATGGAATTCCAGGTTCCAGCAATTCCATTGAGGAGGGCCCTTAGTGGATTGATGGTAGGGAAGAGGGAAATGGTGGTACAAACACAAGACTTGTTCATACAGTGTTTTACTTATTAACAATAAATATATAAACAAAAATATAGTATTTTAATGGAGAGCAAATTAGACTAAAGCCAGGATGCTAAAAAAGCCCAGCCAAGAAAGGAAAGGATTTGATCAACCCTAATGTAAATGTATCAACTCTAAATATTCTGTACTGCAATTACACAAATGTATATGTATATGTATATGTATATGATGTATGTAGCTGTAAATTATACTTATATATGGACATATGCATGTAAGCATCACAGCAGAAAGAACAAAACAAACAAAAGTACAAAATTGTGTGTCCAGAGAGAAATAATTAGGAATTAGGAGCTAGTTTTGTATAACCTCTATTTCAGTGTGAGATTTTGGTTAAATTTGGGTGTTATGGACATCTACCTGAGCAGACAAATACAGCAAAGCTACTGCAATTTGGACAAGAAAAGAGAGTGCAGAGAACTGGATTAGATGAAAAGAAACAGCAAACAGTGAGTGATGCCAACATCTATTTTAGAATTACAAGCCATTGTAATTTTGGATGTTGACTCCTACGAAAAGTGATAAATGACTTCTAAGGTTGTCTTGAGCAGTTGGGTACATTTCTGTGCCTTTTAGTATTATGTTAAGAAAGAAAAAGGAGCAAGTCCAGTAGGAAGTGAGCTGGGTTTTTGAGTCCTTTAAAACTAGGAGAGCTGTGATGAAAATTGCAAATTCATTGGTAGCTGCATTACTTGGTGAGAATTCCTAGGGAGAAGGATTCAAAGAACAACAAAGAGAGAAAATTGTGATCAAAATTTGAGGGTCCCACTGTAAAAACATTTGGAATAAACATGGAACAGAGCTCCATCACAAAGAAGTGGAAAGCATGACAAATGAGAATTATGTATGAATACCTCTTAGAGTTCTCTGACAATTGTACAGAAATCAGAACCAAACTCATTTACAAACGACAAAGGTTGGACTAAAGGAATTTAAATAGACAGGTTGGAGTTAAAATTAGAATGGCATAGACATAACTTCAAAGAATAAAAGAAAACCCGATGAGCTGAAATCAGAAAGATGTGTAAGTGAAGGATAAAGGGGTTGCTTTGATGCTGACCTTCCTGAGGCTTTTTGCTTGTTAAAATGACAAGATGGAAGAGGAGGAAATCCTAGCTTTTAATGTAAAGAATCAGTTGGGTCATTTCCGGACAATTACTGTACATTTGTGTGAAGGGCCAGCATATTAGGAATTAGCATTACTTCTCTTGACCTTAATTCAACATATGTCATTTTTCAAAGTTACATTTGAAACATCATATTGAATCTTATTGATTGTCAGTCACTAAGATCAACATAATTTTCATTATTTAGTATAATTAAGTTTACAATGCATGCTATAAGTGATTTATTGAAATTATTTTTTATATTTATTTATCATAGGATCTCATGTACCTCAGCCTGGCCTCAAACTTCTTTGCAGTGGAGGATGACATTGAATTCCTGTTCCTCCTATCTCTGCCTGCAAAAAATACAGACATGCCCCACCATGCCCAGTTTTACTCAGTGCTCAGGATGAAGCACAGGGCTCGGTGCATACTAGACAAGCTCTTGACCAAGTGTGCTACATGTCCTGCTTTTCATTTTCTCAAAAATGCAGGCAGAGCTGCAGGCAGTACATAGTTGCTGCCTAACTCACTGCTCCTTTGAAATATAGTCAAAATAAGGGTTCTTCAAAAGGAATAAAGAAAAACTCAGATGCAATGAAACAGCGCTCATTAATGTGTTCTGAAGTGAGCACAAAATAGTACTCTTAATGTAACAAACTACTTACCTTGAAATTTTATTCTGACTCACCATGATGTGATTCTTTGTATTTGTGAACTGCAAAACACAGAAAGACTCAAGAAAATGAAGAATTGTCTATGTCATTTATAACCACCATGTTATTAAAATCTACTCATTAATATTTTTATGAATATTTTTACTATTTTTAATGTCTCTGTATGCAGAGCACTAAATCAATGAAAGTCAAAGCATATCTTTTTGAGTAAATATCAAAATTTGAGTTTTAAAATGAGGCTTGAGAAAATGAGAAGCTTAATATGGAAATTAACCCTTTTAATATTACTTTATTTTTCAAACTTATGTTTTAAGCTACCAATAATTTAGAGTGACACATTTATATTCTGAACCATGGTTGACTTGATAAAAAATAGTAAACTAAGTCAATTAAAGAATGGTAATTTTAGCCAGGTATGGTAGTGCACACCTTTAATCCCAGTATTTGGGAGGCAGAGGTCAGAGGATCACCTTGAGTTATAGGCCACCCTGAGACTACATAATGAATTCCAGACCAGCATAGGCTAGAGGCTACCTTTAAAATTCAAAATAAAAAACAACAACCAAAAGAATAATTTTAATTTCCATATTGAAAAAAATGAGTTTAATATTCACCAATACTTTGTAAAAGGAAAAACAAAAAACAAAGACTAATACACCTAAAGTCTCCAGGATAGAGTCCATAAAAATAAAGAAAGTAAAAACCTTTCATAAAGCTAACAAAAACCTTCTGAAAAAATTTTTAAAAAAACTTGATATGAGGCAAAATTTTATGCCAGCCCTCTGAAAAGCTAGAAGATTGGATTTTCTCAAATCTTTCTTCCCCACAGCCTGTACCGAGTTATTTTTATGGTGAGAAAACCAGGAAGTGATTCACTCTGCCAAAACTAATGATTTATCTTCTAGAACTGGCTTGTCTACATCAGTTTGTAAAGCAGAACATACTTGTGTATCATAATTGTTTATCCAGGCATTCTTTCGCATATGAGAGGAATTGTAAAAATAAATTCTAAATTATACTTTTTAACATTCAAATAGAAAGAAGTAATGAACATTCCTTAATTTTTCTGTTCTTTAGCATGAAAATGGTATAATCTTCTTGTTCTTAAATTAGTTAATGTTTTAGTTTTAGTTACTGCTTTTCTCTTTTGTAAAGTAACAATCTTTTGTCTTTTCTTGTAATATATGCATGTAATACGCAAATGAAAATGGTACAATGTGGTGGTGATTGAAATCTATCTGTATATTTATCACTCTATCCATCTATTTGCCTATTGAATAACTGGAATTAATTTCCACATACATTACCTCACATAGTTTATTTCTCATGAGCAATTTTAAAATTTACCTTCAATAATTTTCAAAATTAGAATATATTATTACCTATAAGTACTGTTTCTTAAATAAACAATTTAATATTAAATATTTTATGAGGGTTTTTGGACATCAGTGATATTATTTCAAATTATGATGTCCTTTCTTTTTTTTTCTGGAGGTTATAGGCTTGTCTTTATTTATATCAGCATGAGGACCTGAGTTTGATTCCCCACCACCCATGTTAGAAAAGCTGGTTGTTGCCCTTGCTACACATATGTGAAACTAAAGCTCTGTGGAAGTTGGAGACATGAGGATCTCTGCAGCCCACTGGCCAGCCAGTCTAACTTAAAAATAAAATGAAATGAAATAAAATATAATAAAAAGATGAGTTTCAGGTTCAATAAAGACTCTCGAACAAATGGGAGGGAAGAGTAATCCAAGAGGACCCTCAACATTTTCCTCTGGCATTTGCACATGTATACACCATGTATACACATCTGCATACAGACATGCATATACAACAAATATGAACACAAATACATCACAGACATGGAAGAAAGGAAGGGAGGAAGGAGGGAAGGAGAAAGGAAGGAGGAAGAAAAGGAAGGAAAGAAGGAAAAAAGGAAGGAAGATCTAGATAGGGGGAGGGAGCAAGAAAAGGACACATTTAATTCAATAAAGATTAGGAAAGGGAAATAGTGTAGGAAAGATGATATAAATGAAAATACTTCATATGAACAACTTTGAGTATTCATAAGTATATAAATATATGTAAACACAGCATATCTTGTGGCTTTTGAAAAGCTATATAAGATTTAAATATCAATATATCCAAATCCATTGTTGGCCAACCATTAACTTGTACTACTGTGTGCACTTAGCTATGATTTTTTAATCTAGCAGCTTTCTAAGTTTCTTAAATCTGCTTCCTTAGTTATATAAGAAACTGACATGAAATATTCAGTCCCTTAAGGAACAAATTCTATTGAGAACTCAGTTGCTATGAATATAGTGGTTCCAGAGAATAGCAAAGGCCCAGATCTCATGTAGTTTAGATTCCAAAGTGGATGACTCAAATCCAAACAACACAGCTAATTATGCAATTAGAGTTGTGAGGAGTGCTCCTCATCCACTTTCATGCCATAGAAGTATATTGAGTGCCTATTAGGTTCCAGAAGCTGTGGCAAGCAGAACAAAACAGAACAAAACAAAAGCATAGTTCTTGTTCCCATCGACTAACAGTATCAGTGGGGAAGAAAACCCTAGCTAGCAGAAAAACACAAACTAACAAAATAAACAAAGCAAACATAATCAACAAATGTATATTAACAACAAGAAAATGATGTCCATTATGCTAAGGAAGACTTCCTGAAGGAAGTAACAGAGGCTATGCAATTAAATAGCAGTATACCAACTATCACAAAAATTAAAGACCACCAGCAAAGGGTATGTGTTGATCAAGAAAATGATATAAAGACAAAAAGTGAAAAAGTTATCTGAACATATCAGAGGGTAAAAACAGCTCTGATACATGACTGCCACAGTCAGCCACACACTGCTGGGATGAATCTCCAAACAAGGCACAGTTTATGGGAGGAAAGGATTTATTGAAATTTCAGAGCCAGGGGAACTTTCCATAATGGCGAAAGAGGCTGTCCCTTTCACAGGTCCAAGCAGAGAGAACCCCATCACCAACACCACACACACAGAACAGCAAGCCCTCAGTGGAGGTGGGGTGAGATTTTCTCCCCCTTTATATAGCCTTAGGGCTGGTTCTTGCAACTCTGTCCCAGACTTAATGGCTTCCTGGGTCTCTGGAATTTACTTCCTGCACTGCCCTCCCAGGAAGGGATGTTCATTTCTAGCAAGAATAGAAATGACAAAGTTTTTGTGAGGGGACCAAGAGAGGCTGGGTGGGTGTGATGTGGCATCACATACAGTCATATGCTCAGAGGCCACCATCAGAAGAGATGGAGAACCAACTCTGGTGAGCAAGTCCACTTTATAGGAGAAGAAATGTTGTTGGCTTCAAAATGATTCCTTTTTTAAAAAAATCTTCATTATCAATAATTAGACACAGTATATGAGAAATTCTTATGACTGTGCCCACATTTAACTCTTCCCTGTCCCCAACCCACTGGGGGCCCTTCTCTGTGGCCTTACTGGATCAGTATATGTGGTAGGGGTTATGATTAGCTCATGAGGTAACCAGGTTACCCCCCTCCATTTTGTGTTTTGTTGCTGAGGGAGGCAATGTCTCTGGATATTCTCCCCCACCATGGCTCTTACAGTGTTTCACCACCCTCTCCTACTCAATTCCTTCAGTCATGGTGGGTATTATTAAGTCTCTTTTATTGTTGAGATTTTAAATGTCTTTGGACTTCTCCTTTGGGTTATGATATCATTGGTGTCTGTCTCAGTGACCTAATCTGGGTTATCTGACTTGCTGTGGTGATAGGTCTCTTGTTTCTCTCGCCACTTTCTCATAGGTTTCATTTGGGGCCTACATGATAGGCCCTGGATGGTTCATTTCTTGCTGGGTTCTTCATGGATGCAAAGAATAGACTCAGTTCTAAAGCACAGAATCCCCAGTCTTCTTTTTTATTTCTTTGCTGTTTTTCTGAGCTAGGATTTCATTTAGCCCAGACTCATCTGAAATTCACCATGTAGTCCCAGGTTGGCCTCAAACTCACTGCAATACAAATACCCTTGCCTCCTGAGTACTAGGAATAAAGGCATGCTCTAATACACCTGGAACTGGTCAGTCATCTTCTTCTTCTCCTTTTTTTTTTAAAGCAGTTGGTAGGGAAAAAGAGAGCTAATGTTTCTAGAATAAGATCCTAATATGAGAAGGCATGCAAAAATTATGCTATTCAAGATTTAGAAATATTATATTCTTTTATTTTAAAAAAATATCGTATTTAGTGGATCAAATATTAAATGTTTTCTGCCTAAATAAATGAATGCTGGTTATTATGTATAAGTGTTCCTATTTAATTACAATACCCTTGAGACTCATTATTGTAGTCAGCCACATGCCACTGGGATGAATCTCCACACAAGTCACAGTTTATGGGAGGAAATGATTTATTGAAACTACAGGTCCAGGGTAAGTTCCATAATGACAAAATAGGCTGGCCCTCCTTCACAGGTCCAAGTAGTGAGAGAAAAACATCACCACCACCACACACACAAGCAAGAGAGGAAGGAGAGCTGAGGAGAGAAATCTCCTTCCCCTTTATATAGCCTTAGGGTTGAGATCTTGCAACCTTATCCCAGACTTAATGGCTTCTGGAGTCTCTGGAATTTCCTTCCTGCACTGCCCACAGAGGAAGGGATATTAATTTCTAGGTCTCCTGAGTTTCTTTACATCCTGCCCCCTTCTAAGAGGCTGCCTTCCTGTAAACATCCTCAGAGACCCACCCAAGATTGCTAAAAAGGTCAAGTTGACAACAAAAACCTAACCATCACACTCATCTAGGAAATTTAAAAAATGTATATTAGTAGTTATTAATTTTTAGGAAATTTGCCATATTCAGAAATAAGAAAAATGAAATCTACCATATATTCTATTCAAGGTACCAAAAATATGCAAAAGTAAAATTTTAATCCTATAAAAAGATTTTTAAGTGATATAACAATATTTATTTGTTTATTTACTTACTCTGTTATTTTGAGTTAGGGTGTCACTCTAACTCAGGTTAACCTGGAATTCACTACTTAGTCTCTGGATGGCCTTGAATTCATGAAGATCATTTTACTTCTGCCTTCTGAGTGCTGGGATTAAAGGCATGTACCATAGGTCATGTAATTGACAAGCTTACATAGGAATGCCTTAGTGAAACCACAGAATTCTGCCAGCTGGATCTTTGTCACTCTTTTTCTCTTATCAGGATTTTATTTTTGCATCATTTTATTTCTATTAACAGATCATATTTCATAAATGGTGTTGAGACCAGAAAATTTTCAGGTTTCATAAAACTGTGTTCATATATATATATATGGATAATACAAATTTATAATCATTTGCCATAATTTTTCTTTTCATGTCCTGCTTAAGTACTAAAATTTAGTTTTGGTTTCACTATGTGTAACTAATGTGGCACAATACTTCACTGATTTAATCAGCAATTTTGTTTAGGTTCTTTCAAACTTTAGAGATATTATTTTTAATATAGAATTCATTTAATTGGTATCTTTAGTCACTCAAATTTATACTTTCCAGTCAAATTAAACCTTTCATAAGAGCACAGAAAAAGTGCTGTATCATTTGTCTCTAAGTTTAAAGTGTTAGTGTAAATTTCATGTTAAATTACTCCAAACTTTTATGTTAAGCTGCAAATCCTGAGATTTAATTTGTTTCTACAGTCTAGCTACTATTTTTTAAGTATATTTTTGGCATAACATTAGTTGACCTTAAATCTTATAAAAACTAAACAGAGAAAAAGAAGCAAGAAAAACCAGACAAGCATGGCCTGGCTTCTTTGCTGAGCTCAGAAAAGATCATGCACCATGTGCAGTGACAGCAGAAGGAGGAGGGTTGTGCGATCTTGTGCTTCATAATGCAGAGCAAAGAGCAAGGCTTTCTGTGATATTGTTAACACTGGGATTCACAAGCAAGATAATACAGAGGCCAACTTTGGATTTTCTTGAGAAATTGAAAAGAATATATGGGAGCTCACATTGTCTATAGGATCATAACAGTGCCTGCAAGGCTGAGGGACCAGGCAGCCATTTCTCTTTCTTCCACATGCTGACTTAAGGTTTTTGTTTTAAAGTATTTTGTATTTATTTTCCAGGAGAGAGAGAGGGGGGGGGGCATGCCAGGGCCTCAAGCCACTGCAAATGAACTCTAGATGCTTCTTTATGCTTCTGGATTTATGTGTGTACTGGAGAACTGAAACCAGGTTGATAGGCTTTGCAGGCAAATGCTTTAACCGGTGAGCCATTTCTCCAGCCCCTGAATTATTTAATTAGTTCATTTTGGTACAGGGACTGAACCTATGGACTTGGTATGCTGTGAAGGTTTAATACTTTCAAGAAAAACTTGAATTTTATAGCTTACATAACATCTATAAATTATAAATTTCCTTCTGTTTTCCTTTTTTAATTTTTCTTTTTTCCTTTTCTTTCTCTTTCCTCCATGTTTATCTCCTGTCCCTTCTCCCTTTGTTATGGAAAGCAAAATATTGAACCCAGAAAAGTGATGGAAAACTACAGCAAACTGTTTTTGTTGTTGTTGAACATTGACATAATCCAAGTTAAATCCTTAAAATAATGAGATAGTTGTGTAACTAATGGTGAGGATATTTTAGGATGAAAGCATTACTCACCATCAAAATATAACATGAAGGTTTACACATCATATTCAAGAGACTAAAGGTTAATCATGGGATGCAAGATCCATTGTGATTAAGCCTGTAAATGTTTGTATTATCTTTGACTGTTCTATAAATAGGGATGGATGTATTAATAGGCTAATCTCACTTATGCATCCGAATTCAAAGGCCGAGTCCTAGAGGCAGAGAGGAATGGTAATTGCCAGAGACAGAGACAGTGTTGGTTAAAGGCCATGAAGCTTCAGTTAGATGCGAGTTCTGTAAATCTCTATGGAGTATGATGACTACACTTGATAATTAAACATGGGAACAAGGTGTGAACATTCAAGATTTGAATTTTTCCACTCATGTCAGTATGTGTAAGGGACCACAGGAAATGGAGTAAATATAGTCCATATTTTTTTAAACTGTCATTTTCTCATTCTTATTCCTGTTGTTATTACTATTTTTAATTTTTAATTTTTATCCTCTACATCTTAATGAAGACAATATTATTTTTACTATGTAAAATTAATATTTCCACATCAAAGAACAAATTATCTCATATAATTTTGTCATTAAATAGATTCACTTTATGATTGAATTTAAAATACTCTGCATTTTACATTATGTTAATACATATTGAATCAGTGTAAAGATTTTCAAAACAAGTATGTTTTCACTTAAGAGTGAAGAATCCATTTTGTAAAGCAGACTCCATTTTGTAAAGCAGACTCCATTTTGTAAAGCGACTCCATATTGTAAAGCAGACTCCATTTTGTAAAGCAGACTCCATTTTGTAAAGCAGACTCCATTTTGTAAAGCAAACTCCATTTTTAGACTTACTTCCCCCTCCCTAAAGAATGTCTGGTCACAAAGACCAGGGAGTAAAAAAAAAAAAAAAAAAAAAA
>PVHP010023635.1:0-27248 GCA_004024765.1 Zapus hudsonius | reverse complement strand
TGAGGGGGCACTTTGGGTTTTTGTTATTAATTTTTTTGAGTTTTCTGTAGGTTCTGGAAATTAGGCCTCTGTCTGAGTTGTAGCTGGTGAAAATCATTTCCCAATTTGAAGGGTGTCTATTGGCTCTGAGTATGGTTTGTTTTTATCTGAACAGAAGCTTTTGAAGCTGATCAGGTCCCATTGGTTAAGTGTTTGTTGTATTTCCTGGGCTGCTGGAGATTTGCTCAGGAAATTTTTCTCTACTCCTATTTCATGTAGAGTTCCTCCTATTTTTTCTTCCAGGGTGTTCAGGGTTATTGGATTTATATTAAGGTCTCTGATCCATTTGGAGTTGATTTTTGTGCATGGTGAAAGGAGTGGTCTATTTTCATTTTTTTACATGTGTTTATCCAATTCATTCAGCACCATTTGTTGAAGATGCTATCTTTTGCCCAGCATACATTGTTGGCCTCCTTGTCAAAGACCAAATAACTGAAGTTAATTCCAATTAAAGCTGGGTCTTCAATCCTGTTCCATTGATCTGTCTGTCTGTTTTTATGCCAGTACCATGCTGTTTTCATTACTATGGCTTTGTAGTATGTTTTGATGTCAGGCATGGTGATACCTCCTGAGTAGGATTTTTTGCTTAGAATAGTTTTGGCTATCTGAGGTCTTTTGCCCTTCCAAATAAATTTAGAGATTATTTTTTCTATGTCTGTGAAGAAAGAGGTTGGGATTTTTATTGGCATGGCATTGAATCTGTAAATCGCTTTTGGCAGGATTGCCATTTTTACTATATTGATTCTCCCTAACCATGAGCATGCAATATCTTTCCATCTTCTCACATCCTCCTCCGTTTCCTTCTTGAGTGTTTCAATATTTTCCTTATATAAGTCCTTTACAACCTTGATTAGTGATATTCCAAGGTATTTGATTTTCTTTGAGGCTATAGAAAATGGGACAGTCTCTCTGATGTCTTTTTCTGTCTACTTGTCTTCTGCATATAGAAAGGCTACTGATTTTTGTGTGTTAATTTTGTATCCTGCCACGTTGCTGAAGACATTAATCACCTTCAAGAGGTTACTGATACTATTCTTTGGGTCTGATATATAAAGAATCATGTCATCTGCGAAGAGGGATAGTTTAATTTCTTCCTTTCCAATTTGTATCCCTTTTATGCCCTTCTCTTGTCTTATTGCTTGGGCTAGAACTTCAAGCACTATGTTAAAGAGCA
The DNA here is from genome assembly GCA_004024765.1 of Zapus hudsonius. NCBI lineage: Eukaryota > Metazoa > Chordata > Mammalia > Rodentia > Dipodidae > Zapus > Zapus hudsonius. Next base: position 26,035 of record PVHP010023635.1, on the reverse strand, counting down.
GTGGTGAGTGTCGGCAGCCCTGTCTTGTTCCTGAATTGAGTGGGAACTCCCTGAATGATTTGTGCTTTAGGAGTTTTGTAAATTGTCTTTATTAAATTGAGGTATAGGCCATCTATACCTATTCTTTCCAGAGCTTTGAACATGAAGTGGTGTTGAATTTTGTCAAAGGACTTCTCCGCATCTATTGAGATCACCATTTGGTTTTTGTGGTTGAGCCGATTAATGTGATGTATTACATTTATCAACTTGCGTATGTTGAACCATCCCTGCATCTCTGGGATAAAGCTAACTTGGTCAGGGTGCATAATATTTTTGATGTAATGTTGTATCTGGTTTGCTAGGACTTTGTTCAGGATTTTTGCATCTAAGTTTATCAGAGATATGGGTCTCTAGTTCTCTTTTCTTGTTGCTTCCTTGCCTGGTTTGGGGATTAGGGCAATGGTAGCTTCATAGGAGGTGTTTGGAAGCCTTCTCTCTTTTTCTATGCTTCTGACAAGCTTCAGAAAGAGTGGTTTCAGCTCTGTAATGAAGGCTTGGTAGAATTCAGCTCAGAAACCATCTGGTCCTGGGCTTTTCCTTTTGGGAAGGTTTTTGATTACATCTTCAATCTCTGTTGATGTGATAGGTTTATTTAGTGCTTTTATCTGTTCTGGGTTAAGCTTTCGCAGTTGGTAGGTGTCCAAAAACTTATCCATATCTTCCAGGTTCTCTAATTTTGTGGAGTAGAGGTTTTGGAAGTATGATCTCATGATTCTTCCAATGTCTTCAGGATCTGTTGTGATCTCACCATTGTCCTTTCTGATTTTGTTGATTTGGGCTTTCTCATTTCTTTATTTCATTAGATTGGCCAGGGGTTTGTCGATTTTATTGACTTTTTCAAAGAACCAACTCTTTGATCTATCTATTTTTAAATCGTTTTCTTTATTTCCAATTCATTAATCTCAGCTCTGATTTTAATTATTTCATTTCGTCTTGCGCTCCTCGGGTTAGCTTTTTCTGTCTGTTCCAATGATCTTAGGTGGGTGGTTAGGTGATTCATTTGAGACCTCTCTGTCTTTGATATGAAGGCATTTAGCATGATGAACTTTCCTCTCAGGACTGCCTTCATTGTGTCCCACAGTTCTGATAAGATATGTTATTGTCATCATTTATTACTAGGAAATTCTGAATTTCCTGTTTTATTTCTTGGATTTTTTTAGGAGTGAATTATTCAGGTGCCAGTACTTTGTGCATTTTCTGAATCCTGTTCCATTGTTAATTTCTACCTTTAATGCACTATGGTCTGATATGATGCAAGGAACTACATCAATCGTCCTGAATTTGTTTATGGAAGATTTGTGTCCTAAGATGTGGTCAATTTTAGAATAAGTCCCATGTGCTGCTGAGAAGAATGTATATTCTGTGTCTTTGGGGTAGAACGTTCTGTAAATATCTGTTATCCCCATCTGGTCAATGGTGTTATTAAGCTCTGCTATGTCCCCGTTGATCTTCTGTTTGGTTGATCTTTCTAGAGCTGATAGAGGTGTATGAAAGTCTCCTACTATGATGGAATTAGAGTCTATTTCTGCTTTATTTTTGAGTAGGGTTTTCTTTATGAACTGTGTTGTACCCAAATTTGGTGCATATATGTTCATGATGGTGATATCTTCCTGCTGGATCATTCCTTTGATGAGTAAGAAGTGACCGTCATTATCCTTTTTAACTGATTTTGGTGTAAAGTCTATTTTGTCAGAGATTAATGTAGCCACACCTGCTTGCTTTTTACTTCCACATGCCTGATAAACTATTTTCCACCCTTTTACTCTAAGAAGATTGCTGTCTTTAGAAGTAAAGTGCGTTTCCTGAAGGCAGCAGATGGAAAGGTCCTTTTTTTTCTGATCCACCCTGCAAGTCTGTGTCTTTTCATAGGGGAGTTAAGTCCATTTATATTCAGTGTTATAACTGTGAGGTTTGCTTTAAGCCCTGCCATGATGAAGGGTTAATTGGGGTTGTTGTCTGTGCTGCCGTTATTAGCACACTGATTGTGATTGTCGTGTCTGATTTCTGGTACTCTTCTGAGGTAGATTTCTTGATTCTTCTGTGTGGGATATCTCTGGCAGGATCTTCTGAAATTTTCGCTTTGTGTTCAAATAGTTGTAGAGCTGGTTTATTTCATGGAATGCTTTCACTTCTCCATCTATTAAGAGGGATAGCTTTGCTGGGTACAGTAGTCTATGTTGAATGCCATACTTCTTTAGGCCCTGAAAAGCATTATTCCAAGCCCTTCTGGCTTTAATGGTTTCTAATGAGAAGTCTGAGGTAAGTCTAAAGGCTTTTCCTTTGAAAGTTATGGTTTGTTTTTCTCTAGCAGCTTTGAGTATTTTCTCTTTGCTTTCTATGTTAGGCATCTTAATTAAAATGTGTCTTGGAGAATTCCTCTTCATGTCCTATCTGTTTGGAGTCCTCTGGGCCCCTTGAATGTTGAGTGGGCTTTGTCATGTTAGATAGGGGAAGTTTTCTTGAATAATTCCATTGAAAATATTTCCTATGCCCTTATCCTAGGCTTCTTCTCCCTCTGGGATCCCCATGATTCTAATATTGGGCCTCTTTATGGTATCCCATAGATCCCTCAAATTTTGCTCACTTGATTTCTTGAATTTATTGAAACCTATGACATCCTTATTAATTCCTTCTGTCTTGTCCTTAGCTTCAGAGAGTCTGTCCTCCAGATTGTCAACTCTGGGACTGATTGATTCACGGGAGGTTTTTAACAACTCCACTTCATTTTTGGTTTCTTCCACAATTTTGTTTATAGTGTCCAATTCTTTGTTGAGATCCAATATCCAGTCTATTTTTATTTTCGCTTGGGATTCCTGAAAATCATTTTTAAGTTAAGTCCTCTTCAAATTTAATCAATTGATTGTCTAGCTCTTCCCTTAGTTGACTTATCTTCAATTCACTTAATGTGTTTCTGAATTCATTCATATTTCTCTCCACTAAATTCAGTCTGGAGTCTATGCCTGAGTTGGTAAGCTTCATCTCATTCATGTCTTTTCTCAGAATATCCATAGCAGCCATCAACTGCTTCATGTTTGCATTGCAGTTGTGGTCAGGAGTCATATTATTCTCTTTGGGATTGTATATTTGCTACCTCTACTTCATTGCCACTTTTGTGTTCCATAGTGGGACTAGGGGCCCTGAGTTGGGGAGTTTCTTCTTTGATTTTTGTGGGTTTTTTTAACATTGGTTTCTGCCCATATCCAGGTAGGGGAGTGGGACTCAGGCACCTTGGGGAGTGCTGTTCAGCCCGCTTTGCTGTGTCCTCCGTTCAGTGGCCCAGGGTCCCTGGTGCCCGCTGAAGTCACCTGTGCCCTCCCAGTAGTGGCGCGTGGTCCCAGCCTTAACTGGCCTCTGCCGTCTCAGCAGTGACAGCAGTTCCTGGGTATCTGCCAAAGGCCTGGCCCCGCCTGCATCTGTGGTCCCAAGTGGGGTTCTGGAAGCAAGCCGAGAAGTGCGCCCAATCGGGTGCTGGAGGGAGGGGGCCCTATGAGGGAAGGGTGGTCAGCTGGCGATGCAAGCTTGGGAACTGACCGGGACTGGCCGGGAGTCTACAATGGCAGGAGCTTGGGGTGGGGGATGGTTTGGCTCTCTGCTCCTCTGCGGAGCAGAGAGCCACTTGGGAACCCTGTCTGCACTGGCACAGGAGCTGGGGGGAGGGAGGGCCTGGGTTCAGGTCCGGCTGGGGTCCGGTGTTTGGATCCCAGCTGGAAAATCAAACCTTTATGGAGAGAGTCCTGGTGAGCCTGCTACTTGTCTGCCATCATTCTCCGCCCCCTTTTTTTCTTGTTGTTTTTTGTTTGTTTTGTTAGGGAGAGCTTGAATGTTTTCAGGACTTTAGGGTAGCTCCCTAACAAAGAATCTTGCCTTTTCCCTGTCTAAAAATTTTTCTGTCTTTAGACAGAATAAAGAGGAAGCTCCTGATAGGGGATAGAGTTTATCAAAGTTATTTTTAATATGTAGCTCAAAGGAATGTTAGGCTTTCTTGCCTTTTTACTGATTTATCTGTCAATTTATTTGCTCAGAGATAAAATTGGTGAAGATTCACCACAAAGGAGCAGAAAAGCAAAACATAATACAAGAGACGGGATCAAAAACCAGGTGCAAAGAAAAATCAGTGGACAGTGTGATATCTTGCTAATACCCTGGACAGGAGTTCATGTGTCACATCAGGCACCTCACTGTCCTCAAAAGGGATCCCACAGAACCAGAATGAGGTACCAAAGATAGAAACAGATGTCAGGCAAAGGGTTACCTCACTGTGACTAAAAACCAGGTGTCAAAGACAGAACCAGATGTCAGGGAGGGGCTTATCTTACTGAGATAGAAAACCAAATGCCCAAGACAGAATCAGGTGCCATAGAAAGGGTTACCTTTACTATGGCAGAAAACCAAATGTCTAAGGTGGAACCAGATGTCACAGAAAGGGCCACCTCTCTCCAACAGATAACCAAGTGTCTAACATATAACCAAATGCCACAGAAAGGACTATTTCACTCTGACAGAAAAAACAGGTGTCTAAGACAGGACCAAACAAGAGAACCAGATGTCCAAAACAGGACCAAGGGAACAAAAACAGAACCAAAATCAAATGTCATAGAAATATCATCCCATGGCTTACCTCGGAGGCCTCCTTAGATGAATGCTTCCTAGGTTCTTTTAGGTGTGACAGTTTACTTCGACCATCTATTAAACTGAAGGTTTTACCAAGAGCCTTGAGCACTTGAACACCTCAAGGTGTTCACCTCCTGGGGCAGCTCTCTGGACTTGGAATCCTAGTGAAGGTCCAGCTTTAGAATTTGGGTATGTGGTTCTATCTCACTGGGGCCTCCAAGAATGTTGAACCCACAAACACAAAGAAAAGATCACAGACTAAATTTAGGCCAAATTGAAGGATGCTATATTTGTGCACACAGGAGCTGGACAATGGCTGTCTCACCCAAATGCAGTGCTCAATGGAACAGCAGCCAGCAAAGGAAGAAGTGGGGTTTTTAATCCCAGAAAACCTGGGGAACTTCCAACAGGGATTTAGCATGCAGAATACATGGTTAATTGAAAATTGGCATATTTCTCTGGATGGCATGGTTTTATCATGGTCAAGAAGGGGAGTAATTTAGATTCTGGGAAGAGTGATAGCATAGTCAGGGTGAGGAGATTCTTGGGAGGGGTAGAGCACAGTCAGAGAAATTCCAGGCAAGTTCAAGGTAAGGTCAGATCAAGCAGAACTTTGTTGCAAAATAGTTTTAACTCCAAGATGGTGTTTGTCTGGTTCTTAAAGCCCTGGCCTGGCATGAGAAGAACCACAATGAAAGGATTCCCTACTGACAGGGAAAAATCTGAAGAAGACAACAGGGCCCAGATGGTAGCTCCTGAAGGAGAAGATCCCAGGACCCAGCCCAGCAGATCCAACACAGCTTCAGGCACCCTCACCTCAACCAACAGCCAGCAACAGAAGCCACTGGAGAACTGGGGACCCCAAGGGACCAGAGCCACTCGTCAGCCACACAGCATGCAGCACAGATGATCTGAACAACTCAACTAGCTGAGCCTACAGCAGAACAAAGCCATACGCTCAGCATAGGTGAGACACAGAGCTGTCTTACACTGAGGCAATAGCTACCCTAAAGCCAGGAATTTGGGCCTGTGCTGGTAGAGCTAATTGCACCTTCCATTTCAGGCCAGGTTATGTGCTGGAGTTGATTGGTGTATTTTTGGTTGACTTTTCCATTCTTAAATTAGCTGGGTTTTAAGAGCGAAGTTGTCACTTTTGATAGCACTTGATTTATAGAGTATTTTTGTCATTTTCTTCTGTCTTTCGTGGGGGCAGGGACTCTGTCCCACTCCAACCTGGAACCCATTATAGACTAGGACTTTCAGCCTTCCAGTTGACAGGATTAAGGGTATGAATTAACACACACACCCTGAGGAATTTTGGTTTAGTTAGATTACCTATTTAATCTCAGTTCTTGCATAAATACACTGCTAATCTTGTTTATATGTATATATTACCCAGTTGGATATTAGGACTGTATTTTGGTCCACCCAGCCTACTAGAATATTTGCATAGAGGCAAATACACCAGCTTGGATCTCTTCTGTTGTCCCTCTGGGAATAATTTAAGAGACACACCTGGCATCGTAGGCTCCCACCCTGAAGAAAATAGAACTTCTGAGCTACATGCCTAAGAATACAGCAGATAATTAGAAAACCCAAGCACTGCATTAACTCAAGATGAAAAAAAAAACCTCTGTATTATAATGCAAGAAACAAAAATCAAGACAATATAATTGTACAAAATATAATTGTATAAAAGTATAAATCCATTAGAAATTCCCTCCAGTGAGACTTATAGATGAAATGCCTGACAAAGAATTTTGAAGAATGATTATAAATTTCATCAAAGAAGTCAACTACAGAAAGAGAACACAGGAGGCCAAATCAATGAAATAAGGAAGTTGATACAAGATATGAGTAAGGAAGTGGAAGAAATAAAGATATTCCCATAAGAAATGCCAGGAATGAAAACATAGTACAAAATTCTGTAGAAAGTCTCACCAATAGAATGGACCAAGGAGAGGACAGATATCTAAACTGGAAGACAAGGTGGCAGAACTGGACCAGTCCAACACAGAGAAGGACAAACTGATATGAATGGGAATTTCAAGACATTTGGGATACTACGAAGAAATCTAACCTAAGAATCCAGGATATTGTAGAAAGAGATGAATGTCACACTAAGGGCATAGTAGATATTTTCAACAAAACCACACACAAGAATTTCTGCCAAATAGGGAAAGTTGTGTTAATACAGATACCTGTAGCACTTAGATCACCAAACATGTAATACAAGGATCAACCTCTCCTCACCATACTAAGAGAGAAGCATCAAGTAATCTATCAAGGAAAGCCAATGAGGATAATATCAGGTTACTCAACAAAAAACCTTAAAAGCCAGAAGGGCTTGGAGTGATTATTCCAAGTTCTGAAAGATAACAACTATAAACCAAAATTACTTTATCCAGCAAAGGTAACCATCACAAGTGAAGGAGAAATAAGGACTTTCCAAAGCAAAAAAACAGCTAAAAATATGTGGCTACAAAGCCAGCTCTCCAGAAAATACTTGAAGGAATCCTGCAGACTGAAGAGAAAGAAAATCACACACATGATAAACAGAAAAAAAATAAACTATATTCAAATAAAAGGTAATACAAGAGAATAAAGGAAAAAAGGAAATACTACAAAATTAAAAAATGACAAGAATACACATTTTAACAATAACTCTTAATATCAATAGCCTCCATGTCCCAACTGAAAGACACATACTTGCAGACTGGATTAAAAGGGAGTATCCTACTTACAAATGTTTAGATTTATATGTGAGTTGGAGAAAAGTCAGTAGTAGAGGCCAGTAACTAGAAAGGGATTATAAGGGAGGGAGGAGAGAGGAGACTTAAGGCGAGGGTACTTTTTATATGTAAGAAGATGAATCATTACTGGGGGTTCCATGGCCCAAGTGGGATTAGGATAAAGGATTGAATAAAGGAAAGAGGGAGGAGGGTTAATTAAAGTTCAAGAGGTTTAGAATAAGCCATATGGAAGCCTACTTCTTTGGATAATGGCACAACCAGAAGCCATGCATTGTTACTAGAAAAATTTCAGTGCCAGGAATGGGATACCTTCCAGTAAGTTGTTGGCCAGGGAGGTTCTTGAGGCCCTCCAAACATTACAGGACATCGCCAAGGCTCTTGGTTGCCCACCAGAATGAGATGGTAAGACCTTATTGCTGAAGACCACTCATACTTGGGCTGCAGGTCACTGAGAAATCAAGCTTGACCTGAGCTGGAAATCCCCTCCCTGTCATCCAGCTAACAGAAAACTGGAAAAAGGTAAGGCTACATGTGGCCATATGGGAGAGACAGGTCATCATTAGAGGTAAACAGCAGTGTACCTTGTAAGCCTTAAGACTGGCCATCCAGGCCAAATGTACCAACTGGGGCAATAGTGGAATGTCTGTTATGGCGGAAACCAACTGCTCTTAATTGGAATGGAGGCCTGCTCCACAGAAGAGAATACATGCTTGGTACTGAAGACCTAGTCAAAAGCCTATGGTCAGGGAGGTCATGAGGACCTAGAGGAGTAATGCATTCTGTTGTCTGGCTAAATGCATATATTATGCCTTCCAATAATGCTTTATGTTTTTTAAACATGCATAGCCATATAATAATGTTTTTCTCACTTTTGGCTAGAGAAGCGGCTCTTTTCAGATAGCAGTGACCACTGGGGCAACTCAAAAATCATAATAGGGCTGAGAAGAATTGACAGTGGAGTGTTCAGCACTGGGACATCTCTGTCACACTTGCTGAGGCTCAGCATCTATTGTGGAAGAGATGGTAGAAAGATTTTAAGAGCCAAAGGAAGGGTAGTATTACATACAATGCAATCTTCCAGACACAAATGGCCTTGATATTCATTACTTCACAGTGCCTGACATTACCTTCATAAATCTTTCATGATGGGAGTAAAAGAGATGATGATATTAAAACAAAATAGAGACTAAGAGAGGGATGGGGTGTGGGGAGGGAATTACCATGGTTTATTATCTAAAATTATGCAAGCTGTCAATAAAAACTTTGAAAAATTAAACAAAAATGGATTATAGAAATAAAGTGATGTAAACATCTATATTCTTGCAGTGGCAAGAGACCTTGGCTGGCCCATACACACACACACACACACACACACACACACACACACACACAAAGAGAGAGAGAGAGAGAGAGAGAGAGAGAGAGAGAGAGAGAGAGAGAGAGAACATCAATTCCTTTAAAAAATAAAAACATGAGCATGGTGGCACATGCCTGGAATCCAAGAACTTGGGAAGGTGAGGCAACAGGATCTGAAGTTCAAGGTTATTCTTGGGTATATCCAATATGGAACCAGCTTCGGCCACCTAAGACCCTGTGTAAAGCAACAAATAAAATAACTGGATGGACCATCAGCCATCCAGTTAGATGCGGCTATCAGCATTGCATCATGGATGGTGAAGGAACTCTTGAGGCTCACATCCCTCCCTGAGGAATTACTGGAAGTTCATGGTTGCTTGGGGAATAGGAGATATTTTCTTCAGTGGTGTAGCCACTGAAAAGGTGCCTGTGGTACTCTTAAATAATCTACCATATATTTTTAATGCAAGCAACCCTAATTAAACTCAGTGGATCACAAAAAAAGACAGAAAAATAAAAGACTAGCTGAGTTCAGCAGGAGGAAGAGGGTAACAAGAGAAAGTAATAGGAGATAAAAATGAAGGAAATACATTATATATGTACAAAAAATCAAGTTATTCAAAAAATACAACCTTGGGATTGGAGAGATGGCTCAGTGGTTAAGGTGCTTGCCTGCAAAACCTAACGACCTGAGTTTGATTTCCCAGTACCCACATTTCAGCCACACGCTGCTGGGATGACTCTCCAAACCAGGCACAGTTTATGGGAGGAAAGGATTTATTGAAGCTTCAGATCCAGGGGAAGTTCTAAAAGAGTGAAAGAGGCTACTCCCCTTTCACAGGCAGAGAAACCCATCACCAACACCACGCACACAGAACAGCAAGCCAGAAGGGGAACCAAGGAGAGAATTCCTTCCCCTCTATACAGCCTTGGGGTGAGGTTTACAACCCTTTCCCAGACTTAATAGCTTCCTGAGTCTCTGGAATTTCCTTCCTGCACTGCCCACAGAGGAAGGGATATTCATTTCTAGCTCTCCTGAACTTCCTTACATCTTGCCCCTACTGAAAAGCTGCTTTCCTGTAAACATCGTCAGAGACCCGCCCAAGATAATTAAAAGATCAAGTTGAAAACAATACATAACCATCACAAGTCCACCCTTTGTCAACTTGACATCTAATATCTCCTTACATCATACTTAATTTCCAGATGAAGACAATAACAAATTATAGTTCTACCTAACATGATATAACTATTCCACATACAACCAGAAACACATAATTTCCCCCAACTCAAGGCAAGGTCTCTTATCTATGAGTTCTGTAAAATCAAAACAAGTTACATGGTTTTACCATATAATAGCACAGAGTAAATATTTCCAACTGCTATGAGGCATAACAAGGAGAGACTGGACCAATGCAAATTCAACAGCCATTAGACAAATATCAAACATCTGCACTTCAAGTCTGATATCATAACTGGTGCCTGAAAGTCTCCAGATTTTCTAATTCCATCCCTCCAATTTGGCTGAGTAGTTGGGAAAAACTTCCATCCTGAGCCAACAGTGCTCCATGGTATTCCTTGCTCAGTGCTGACATATCCAACATATCTTCAGGTGTTCATTGCAAACCACAGTCCATCTTCCAATGGCTTCACTGGCCAATCAGGGGCTTCACACCCTGTTCCAAATACTGCATCTCATCAGTGGCTCCTGGAATTGTGTCCACTGCATGACCCACTCCATGTATGCATTCCTCTTACTTTCTAAAGCAATACCATGCATGCAGGGCACAGCCATGTTGTTAATTCAGGGACAAAATAAACCGTAACTTTGAAGAGCAGTCTCCTTTCTTTCAGACAATTCCTTTCAAGAGTTTGCATAGTCTATCACTCAGTCCTTCTTGGGTGGAAACACCTCAGGCATCCTTTCCATGGCTTCAGTGTACAGCAGTTAGGCCATCTTCTTTAGGATTGCTATATGACAATAGCAGCTTCAGTAACCTAAAGCCAGTCTCTGTGCCAGTAAGTTAAACTTGCTTTGGTTTTTTTCAAACCTAAAATTTTTAAATTCTCAGTTCCATATCATTAGCCAAGTGAAACAGTCCATTTCTTAAATTCAAGCTTGATCAAGCTCTCTGGCCATGGGCAGCAGAACAAAGCCATCCTTTATTCCAGTTATGCTGCTCCAACAATGTTTTCTGCAGTCTCTCCTTCCCCTTAGAAATTTCATAAGCCAAGCCTCCAAATGCAACTCTCTCTACACTTAGCATTTCTGAATTCTCACCAAAATAGTCCATAAATCTTGGCTCACCACTCTGGAGGTGTCTTCAGTTGCAAGTACCAAGTCCATATCCATTCCTCCAGCACACAAGTTCCAGAAGATCAGAATCCACACAGTCATAGTCATCTCAGCAATATCACCCCACTCCTGGTACCAAAAAATGTCACAGTCAGCCACACGCTGCTGGGATGAATCTCCAAACCAGGCACAGTTTATGGGAGAAAAGGATTTACTGAAGCTACAAATCCAGGGAAAGTTCCAAAACACCAAAAGAGGCTGGTCCTCTTTCACAGGTCCAAGCACAGAGAGAAGCCCATTACCAACACCACACACACAGAACAACAAACAGGCATGGGGACCAAGGAGAGAATTTCTTCCCCTTTATGTAGGCTTAGGGTGGGATCTTGCAACCCTTTCCCAGACTTAATGGCTTCCTGAGTCTCTGGAATTTCCTTCCTGCACTGATGTTCATTTCTAGCTCTCCTGAGCTTGCTTACACCTGCTCCCTACTGAGAAGCTGCCTTCCTGTAAACATCCTCAGAGACCCACCCAAGATAATTTAAAAGATCAAGTTGACAACAAAACCTATCACACCATGTAAAGCAGGTGCATAAAGTAGTGTGTGTGCCTAGAGTGTATTTGCAGTGGCTGGAGGCCCTGGTGTGCTCAATCTCTCTCTCTCTCTCTCTCTCTCTCTCTCTCTCTCTCTCTCTCTCTCTCTCTGTGTGTGTGTGTCTGCATGCAAGTGGATAATAAAATACACCTGTGAGTGAAACTTATCCTTAAACAGGGATTCATAGACTTTTCACCACTCCTGCACCAGTAAGATCTTCCCTTAGACTGTGAAGCCAGGTTCTGCTTTATGAAAAATTGTCTGACTATTACAAACTTCCACACAAAGCAGCTGCAATTTCTGCAAATGTGAGGAGTTTTACTTATTTATCACTGTGGTAATAGGGATTGAACCTAAAAGCCTTGCACATGCTGTGCAGGTGCTCTGTCACTGATCTATGTCCACAGGACTCAGCTTTATTCTTATTTATTTTGATTTTTATCAGATTATCTCTCTTTGCTGGGCATAATGGCACACACCTTTAATTCCAGCCCTGAGAAAGCAGAGGTAGGAGGATTGCTGTGAGTTCACGGCCAGCCTGAGAATACATAGTGAATTCCAGGTCAGCCAGGGCTAGAGCGAGACCCTATCTCAATAAAAACAAAACAAAAAAGGTCTGGAGTGATGACTCAGTAGTTAAGGTGCTTGCGTGCAAACCGTAATGACCCAGGTTCAATTCCCCAGTGCCCACATAAAGCCAGGTGTACATAGTGGCACATGTATTTGAAGTTTGTTTGCAGTGGCTAGAAGCCTAGTTATGCCCAGTCTCTCTGTCTGTCTTTAACTCTCTCTGCTTGCAAATAAATGAAGTATCTAAAAAAACTCATTTTAAGACCACATCAAAGATAGGAGAGATGGCTCACATGGTTAAGGCACTTGCCTGAAAAGCCAATGACCCCTTCTCTACCAGGCTGGGGCTAATCATGTATTTATTTTAATTTTACTCTTGTAATAGTCGAGGTCAAGCTTGGCCTCTCACGTTAGGCAACCACTCTACTACTGATCTGTAACCCAGCTCATGTTTTCAACTTTTGTATTTATACGCCTCTTTATGATTTATTGATTACTGCAAATGCAAGCTAAAAATCAAGTATTGGGGCCTGGAGACATGCTCAGTGGTTAAAGTGTTTGCCTCAACCCAGGTTTGATTCCTCAGTACCCACATAAAGCCAGATCCACAAAGTGGCGCATGCATCTGGAGTTCTGATGCAGGATTTGGGGGGTTGAGGAGGGGTTCCCCAAATTGTTAAACCTCAAGTTTGAGTTCTGTCTTACCTTTAACAAGGAATTGATAAAGATAGACTCAAGACAGATAAGTTAGGAATTTTTATAAGATTCATTTAAGAAAAATTGAGATTTTTAAGGGAAAGACTGGAATAGAATCACAAGCACATGGAGGGCAGTTGACCACTTGAGAGAAACTGAGGTTTTCAAAGAGAGATTGGAATAGAGCTGCAAGCACATGGAAGGTAGTTCATAAAGCCCACCTAGGAGAAGCAGGCTCTCAAAGAGAGAGTAGAGTAGAGCTGCACACACAGAGACATAGCACTTGGAGGCCTATGTAGTAGGGAGACTTGGAAGGAACATGCGTGGCATCTGCCATATGCTTTCCTGTAGAGGGAAGTTAAGAGAGTAAATGGTGAGGTTCAAGGCAAAATGAGAGAGCAAATATCAAAGCAGAGACCAAGAAACTCAGGGGAGAAATGAGTAATGAAAAGAGTTACATGCATGGTTACCTGAGTTTAAAGAAGTTACACAGGTAGCAGCAGGCCTAGAGTTAGTGAGAGCACCCACATGGTAGAGCTGGAGTGTAAGAGAAATACACACTTGGTAGATTTGAAGACCAGAAGAAAATCATCCAAGTAATCAAATGGGAAGTTACTCTCAACTATAAAACAGAGGCAAACAGGAAAGTTCCAATCAAGAAACAGTGCTATGCTCTCCCAGGCCCACCCAGCCTGTGGGGTAGAGGTCAGACTCACATATATCAAAGCAGCATAGGATAAAGCCAGAGGGACTCACACACACACTGAGGGTCACCTCAAGAGACAGGCAGAAGAGGGAGGCTGCAGCCTTTATCAAGTCAGAATTAGGTATGCAAGGGGAAGATTTGGATGATGGGCTCCAGGTCCAAACCCACATGGCCATTTATCTAGGTAGTTGCTAGACTGTGAGCAGCAGGTGGCGCTGTAGTTTCATTTCCATTCTTGAGCCAGGGCAAGGCGTCATGTGTGGTGGCATCTCTTTGCTCTGGGCCTCAATCTCTAACTGAAATTGCCTAAAAGAAGCTAGGTTTCTCCTATCCTCCTTCAGTTTGTTTGGAGAAGCTTGAGGCTCTGGTGATTCTCTTTCTCTTTCTCTCTCTCTCTCTCTCTCTCTCTCTCTCTCTCTCAAATAAGAATATTTGTTTTAAATATCAAGTTATGTTTTTTTCTGGTGGATTTTTAAAAATCTTTTTGGGGCAGGGTCTCACTTTCACCCAGGCTGACCTGGAACTCACTCTGTAGCCCAGGCAGGCTTTGAACTCATGGCTGTCCTGCCTACCTCAGCCTCCCAAGTGCTGGGATTAAAGGCATTTGTCTCTGCGCTTGGCTATTGTTTTGTTTGTTTGAGGTAGCTTCTTGCCCAGGCAGACCTGGAATTCGCTATGTAGTCTCAAGGTGGCCTCAAACCTAGGGTGATTCTCCTACCTCTGCCTCCCAAGTACTAGGATTAAAGGCCTGTGCCACCCAACTGTTTGTTTTCAATTTTTTTTTTGAGGTAGTGTCTCGCTCTAGCCCAGGCTGACCTGTAACTCACTCTGTAGTCCCAGGTTGGCCTCACAACAACCCTCCTATCCCTGTCTCCTGAGTGCTGGGGTTAAAGGTTTGTGCAACAGGAACTCCCTGTACTGCCCAGGCTGGCCCTGAACTCATGAATTCCACTGGACAACTTGTTTAGCTTCCCAAATGCTGTGACTGTAGGTACAAGCCACTGTGCCTGGTATTGTTTTAAATTCACTTTTTTTTGTGTGATGTTGGATTTCCACGTAGAGTTATGATAATGTCCTCCCAACATTTGGAAGGTAGAGGCTGCAGGATCAGGAGTTCAAGGTCATCTTTTACATAGCAAGTCAGGGTTTGCCTGGGCTATGTGAAATCCTTAATCAACTGTGTGGATATATATAAATATATATACATATATTCCAACTAAAGAAAGCCACTTAGTAATTATTATGAAGATAATATAAATATGATTGGACTTTGGGAATCAGTAGATTTCAGAAGAGAGCAAAAGCCCAGGAATAAATCATGAGGTTTTCCAACAATTAAGCTTTAAGAAAAAATAAGAGGAAAACAAACAAAAAAACAGGGTGTGGTAATTTGATTAATGTCCCCCAAAAGAATTAAAGATTTATTAAAATTATTGTCTCCAGGCTTCCGGCTGGAGGAAGTGCCACTTTGGCCTAGCCTCCTGGGGACTGACCCTTTCTAATTTGGATGTAAAATAGTAAGGATAGATATGCAAAAGAAGAGCCGGAACCCTGGTATGGAGTTCCGCATTTTGTGAAGCACAGTGTGTTAGGAGGGTGCTTGCTTGCTTCTGGAGGTGCTGCTTCTCTCTCCGCTTGCTCCTGTAAAAGGGGGCCAGCCTTTTTCTTAACTTCCCCTGGGTCTGTTCCTTCAATAAATTCTTTCCTCCCCAAAGTCGTGCCTGGTTTGGAGATTCAGCCCAGCGGTGTGTGGCTGACTACGACACAGGGCTTAGTGCTCGGGGAGGAATTAAGAGTATGCTAGTCTTTGCTCTGTGTTGTACTGACTTATTGGAGGCCAAACATATCCAAGTGCCTTGTCAAGACATCCAGTGATTCCCTGGAGAGGGGAGAGCCCCCAGGAGCCTAGGCCAGCACATATCACTAATGGCAGGGAAGGCTGACACAATGACTCACAGGTCCAGAAGCAATTCCTGCTAGGTCTGAGCCAAAGAGGTGGAAGTTGAGAAGAGGAAAAGGTTATGAAGGAAACAGGGAGGGAGAGGCTATAGATGTCAAAGGTGATAGCAGTGAGAAAGCTGTGGATCTTACTAAGAAAAATGAAGCCTAGCAGAGTTTTACAAGAGGAGAATATGTGACTTGAAGAATGGTCTTTACCAGAGAACACAATTTTTTATTACCTGGAAATACTGTTACTAAACTTATAACTAAACTAACATTGAACTGTGCTGTTTCCTGAGAACAAATTCCACTTGCCTCCTGAGAACACTCCTCCTTTCTTAGCACTATTAAAAGACCTTCCTACATTACTTCCCATGTCTCCCTTTTATGCCCACTTCTACACCTAGAATAAAAAGAGAAGGAAATGAAAGCAAAAATGCAGCTGAGCATTGTGGCTCCTGTCTATAATTCCAGTACCAGGGAGGTAGAGGTAGGAGGATCACTGAGTTTGATGCCTCCCCAGGCTACATAGTGAGTTCTAGGTCAGTCTTGGATATCATGGAACCCTGTATGAAAAAACAAAAACAAAAACTGACTTCTGGTTAAGATCCTAGAATAGGAGGCCAAGAAACCCTGGGGGGGGGGGGCAGCATAGGAGGAGAGCAAGATCACACAAAAGACACTATTTTTCTGCAAAAGTCAAGATCTGTAAGGAATTTATGAAGCAAGTGGAGCCCCCCCTCCCCAACACAGACCCAGGGAAGCATGAGGAAGCTGCTGCTCACCGCTGTGGACTGTGATCCCGTGTCACTGCCCCACAGGAAGGGCTTTAGCAGCTATTGAGAAGGGGTTCCCTCTATTCAGGCTGATAGAGACTAGGATCAACCTAGCAGGTAGTCAGCGAAGGACTGTCCCACAGAAGCATGGACGCCGCCTTGCTGTCTATCCAGTCTCACCCAAGAAGGCTGCAAGGAACAACCTCCTAACTAACGCCCTTCAGCATCAGCAACAGCTTCCTGTTAGCCCTGTGGGTGGCCCTTTCTGTCAGTGATCCTCCTGGGCCCACCAACCAATCGGGTTCCTCTCTTCACACCTGAGTCTGTTCGGCTCACATAAATGGGCCTGAAGCACATGGGTGAGTCTGTTTCTCTTGGCCCCTACCCTTCTCTGCCCCTCCTTCCATAGGAGGAGGTCTCAGTCTCCTCTCCCAGCCTGCCTTTTGGCTTGAGGGCATTCCTGCTTTGCTTTCCCTCTTAACCTAATTCTTCCTAAAATAAATTTCATAATTCATACTTTACTCTGCATGGTGTTTACATTCTGAATTCTTTGTTACTGTGGCTGTTGGTGTGGGGTTCTAATCTCACAGAGCTCAAACCTGCTATCAACACCAAACCTGCAACGCCAACACTTGAAGGAGAGGACAATGCGGTCCATCTGAGCAGCTCCAGAGCAGCTCCAGACAGTACCTCACAGCCACCCTTTCCCCACCCATCCACTCTGGGAACACCACTGAAGGTTGACACGAAGGCATCCCAGCCACTTCTCCCCCACACAGCGACCAGACCTATTGATCCCCACTGCTGGCCATGAGCCCATAGTGCACCAAACAGGGAGCTGGCGTCACAACTCTTTCTGAAAGGTAATTGGGCTGATTTACGCTGGGTATATAGGTTTGCATTGGAAGTTCAAATTGCCCTTGTATATCAGAGCCGGTTGCTAAAGAAACAGGTTTGAAGGAATTGAACCCTGTTAGAGTTGATGTACATTTTAGTCCACTTAGCTTGTTTTTAGTCATTTGTTTGTTCAGGTTTTTTTAGTCATTGAGCTCACAGGTGCCGCATGGCTGCTGTAGTTACTTATTTTGCTTTTTTTTTTTTTTGAGGTAGAGTCTTATTCTAGACCAGAATAACCTTGAACTCACTCTGTAGTCCCAGGCTGGTGTTGAACTCACAGTGATCCTCCTACCTCTGCCTCCTGAGTTGCTGGGGTTAAAGGCATAAACCTCCAAGCCCAGCCTTATTTTACTTTTTGAGATGGTCTCACTTTAGCCCAGGCTGACCTGGAACTCACTGCAGCCCAGGCTTGTCTTGAGCTCCCAACAATCCTCCCACCTCAGCCTCCTGAGTGCTAGAATTAAAGGTATGAGTCACCATAACCTGCTTCGTGCCTTAACAGAACATTCACTCATTCATATATAATCCATGCTGCTTTGTTGGTGCTTGTATATTACTCAGATGGATTTTATGTTTGTTATATATTTACTCCACCCAGTCTATTATTGGGATCTTACCATGTAGAAGACTCATATGCTTTTCCGCTTTCAAGCTTCTTTTCCATTTCTCTCCACCTTATCCCCTCTCTATTCTACGTAACTGCAGCCTTCTATACATTCAGCAACCTCTGAAACCTGTGGAACCAAATAGCATCCCAACTTTTCTCGCCAAGATACTTTTGCCAACTAGTCTTTTTCAGTTAACACTAGTCTTCATCGTGACTCACCCTATGTCCCTACCGCTTCTAAGTCATCAAAATCTTAGCATATTTCATATATCTCATTTACCCACCAGCAGTTATTGAAGTCAAAGGGTCATTGTTAGTTCACTATTAGGACATTTGCATAGCAGGCATATCCTCCAGTTTGGGTCACTCCTGCTGTCAGCATTGGACTCTGGGAATGATAAAGAGGCAACACCTTGCATAGGAGCTCCTACCCATAGGTAAAATTTCTGACTTGCATTTCTAAGAATACAGATAGTAAAACAAACGGAATACCCAAACAATGAAATAAATTGAGATGCAAAAATTCATGCAGGAATACAAGAGACACAAAAATTAAGGTACAATAACTTCTTCAAAAACTTTAAATCCCACATTAATGACCTCCAGTGAGACTGAATTTTATGAATCAAAGAAGAAAACAAACCCCTGAAAGAGAACACAGGAAATAAGCTTAACCATACACGGTATGGGTAAGGAAATAAAAAGACTAAAAACAAACAAACACAACAACAACAACAAAAAAACAATCTGGATACCTTCCAGTGAGTTGTTGGCCAGGAAGGTTCCTGAGGCCCCAAAACATTCCAGGCCACTGCCAAGGCTCTTGCTTGTCCACTAGAATGAGATGGTAAGACGCTATTGCTGAAACCCCACATGCTTGGGCTGCAGGTCACTGAGAAATCAAGCTGGAGCTGAGCTGCAAAACCCCTCCCCATTAACCAGCTGACAGAAAGCTGGAAAAAGCTATGGCTGCATGCAGCCCTATGGGAGAGAGAAGTCATCAATGGTGGTGAACAGCAGTGGACCTTGGAAGTCTTAAGACTGGCCAGGCAGGCCAAATGGGCCAACTGGGGCAACAGTGGCATGTATTGTGGGGAGACCAACTGCTCTCTAATTGGACTGGAGGCCTGCTCCACAGGAGGGAAAGCATGCCTGGTACTGAAGACCTGGTCAAAAGCCTATGGTAGGGGAGGTCGTGAGCCCTAGGGGAGTAATGCCTGCTGCTGTCTGGCTAAATACATATATTATGCCCACCAAGCTGTCTATAAGCACTTTTCTTTTAATGGTCATACTCATGTAATAATGCTACCCTCACTCTTGTTTAGAGAAGCTTCTCTTTTTCAGATGGCAGTGACCACTGGGATAACTCAAAAGACACCATAGTGCTGAGAAGAAATGACAGTGGAGTGTTCAGCACTGGGACATCTCTATCACACTTCCCAAGGCTCAGGGTCTATTGCGGAAGAGGTGGAGGAAAGATTGTAAGAGCCAAAGGAAGGGTAGGATTGCTTGAAATGCAAACTTCCAGACAAAAAATGGCCTTGATATTCCCGACTTTGCTACACAATAATGGGAGGAAAAGATGATGACACCGAAACAAAACAGAGACTAATTGAGAGAGGAAAGAGAGATGAGGGGGTGGGTAGAGAATCATAATGGTTTATTGTCTTTTATGGAAGCTAGCAATAAAATGTTTTAAAAAAAAAACCCATACCAGACAGGTGCATTCCCCCAGGCTGATCTGACTGACACCCAGTGTCAGGTGGGAGAGGCTGAGCTATAAGATTTTGGATTTGCCAAAGTGGAGCCTGCTGTGTGCTTACATGGCAGAGATAAAGAAAGGTGTGTGCAATGGACTTTGATTCTGGACTGTCGTCACTTCAGAGCCATATCCTGAAGATGGTGTCCCTCGCCAATCAATGAGGTTCTTCTCTTGGGTCATCAAGAAAGTGGAGTCAAAGTTCCCTCCTAGCCATGTGGAGGGAGATTCCTCCTCCATGCACCAGAGTGGGGTATGCAGGAGGCTGGGTAAGCTACAGTATTTGAAACAACCTCCAGATGCCCTGGGGACAGCTAAGGGTGGGGGAAATCATAGAAGGTGCTCTTTGGTCCATAGTCAGTCAGGCTAAGGGCCTCCTCCTCCCCCTCCCTCTCTCACTCCCGACCTCTTCTTCATCCTCTTTTCTCTTCCCTCCTCCCCTCCGTGGCTTTCTTCCTATTCCTGTTCCTTCCCTTCTTACCTCTCTTCTCCCCCTTTGAGACTTCCCTCTTTCCTCCTTTCATCCCTCCTTCTTCCTCTACTTCCTCCGCATTCATCCCTTTCTCATTCTTCCCTCCTTCTTCCTCCACCTCCCTTTCTGCCATTCCTTCCCTTTTTGGCCCCTCCCTGCTCCTTCCCTTCCTCTCCTCCCACAACCTTTCACTGTGGAGCCCAGGTTGGCCTCACTTAAACTCATCTGCCTTTGGCCTCAGCCTTTCAAGTGCTGGGATGACAGGCATGCCTCATCATGCCTGGCTGGGTTTTGTTTTGTTTGTTTGTTTTGTTTTGATACAATACAAGACACCTTATGTTACAATTGTTGGTTGTGGGGTCAAGCTGTGAGTGATATTCAGGAGCCAGCAGGAAGTTCAGTACAGCCTCTCAGACCCAGAACTTTGGTGCCTCTGGACAGCGTGATGGGATGCACACTGCTGCGTCCATGATGGCAGAGCAGCAATGGTCTGGAAGAGTTGGTTGGTTGGTTGATTTTTGAGAAGGAGTCTCACTGTCCAGACTTGCCTCTAACTCATGTTTCTCCTGCCTCAGCCTCCTGAGTGTGGATATGATAGTTGTGAGCATCACCCCGGTGGGTGGACTTGTAGCCCATGGTTCTAGGAATGCTACAAACTGTGTGGCTAGTCCTAACATCTTCCCGACCTAGGGCTGAGGAGTTTAAGAAGACAGAAGACAGATCCTCAACCTCAGCTGAGAAAACGAGGTATAGCAATCAAGAATCAAGGACTGCCCATCTGGTTATAGGGCACCAGTTCACTGGCCTCTCTCCGAGGATCCATCCTGCTACAAACTTGAATGTGGATTGTACCTATGAGATTTTGAAAGAAAGACTCTTTCCAGGCTTGATACAGTCACTCAAGTTGTTCTGATGGATTTCTTTTTGAAGAAAGGTTTATTGTGCAAGATGGGGGTGGTATTCCATGGAGGAACATGGCAGGGTTCGGAAGTGCACGAGCGAGAGAGAGGGGGGGGGGGGGGGAGGATTCAACCCTGAGGAACAAAGTGAGGTGTTTCTTATTGCAGGTTTTAGGGGGAAGAGGGAAGGCTTCCTGCGTCATATGGGATAGGAGTTTGACTCAGTCTACATGCTAGGAGTTATGGAGGTACCGGATAGGGGTTTGGGGAGTCGGGAAGGCACAGGTAAGACTCGAGGCCATAGTTCCCCTGGCAACAGGAGGCTGGTCTTGTTTTACCCACTTGATCTTGGCAGCATCTGGCCACTTAAAATGCATCTGTTCTCTTTTTAAAAAATTATTAATTTGTAAGTGTGTGAGCACATCTGTTCTTTTAAATAAAATATTGATTTGCACTTTTGTGTGTGCACTGTGTTCTCTGGCTCATGTCCTGTCATTTAATATCTTCCATATATGCTCCTCCCATGATACCATACACTGGGTTGTCATGTAGGCCCTTACGGAATGGAGAACATGCCAACACCAGAACTGTAAACTACATAAACCTTTTACTTTATAAAGTTCCTAGTTCCAGGTATTGTGTAATAACAGCAGGAAATGGACTAATACACTTGTGAAAAAGACTGCGCTGCTCTTTGATGTGTGTCCTTGAGAAGGAGAAATGGGAGCAAGGTAGCTTCTTATAGGCAGTAAGGCAGGGACAGAGGCCAGAAGAGTCTCTATTAGTTTAGAAATGTATTCACTATACAGCTTCCTATAAATATAGACATTTTCGTGTTGCTGATTTTGGCTGATGTGAAATCTCTGGTGTTTTATGTTGGAAAATCATTTGATATGGAAAATAGAAAGTGCAGTAAAGTTTGGCCTACAGTATATATGCCCTCCAAATTTATCTTTTTTGTTTGTTTTATGTTTTGCTCCAGACAGGGCCTGACAGGGTGGGCCTGGAACTCATTATGAATCCCAGACTGACCTTGAATCTGCAGCAATTCTCTTGTTTCAGCCACTCAAGGGTTGGAATTACAGACTTGAGCCACTCTGCCCAGTCGAGGTAATATTCTGGCCTTACCTGTTTCAAAGCCTTTGAAGGCACTTACAGGCCCCAACCAGAGGTGAAGGTACACACTCTTGTTATAGGTTGACATCTACTGGCGTGATCTCTAACTATCGCTCTGCACTTCCACGACAGTGGGAACAATTGTTAGTTTGGGAGATTTCTGTTTCCAGACATCCAATCCTTCTTCCCACGAAGGTCACCTGCTCCACTGGAAGCCACCCTGTCTTCCAGTAAGCTTCCTAAGTAAGCTATGTTAGCCTTTTTTCTTCCTAACCTTGGGCTTAGTCCGTTCAACAGAATGACTTCTCTCTTCACAAAAGTACATGTCAAAGGTCAAAGAAACCTGCTGTGAAAATGTGTCAGTTACAGAACAACAAAATTCATGATGCAGATACACGTTATTGTTCATCTTCAGAGTGGACCCACCTGCCTTCATTTATTCCTTTGTTCCTGTCATAAACATTAGTCTAAACACTTGCCCAGGCATGTGCCAGACCTCTCTGAGAAGAAGCTTCATCAACACAAAAAGGGGAAAAAGCTGTCTACCCCCCCTCCCATGGACTGGTCCAGAAATCCCACCGAGGAGGGTCCTCAGTGGGCTTGGGACCAGGAAAAGGGAAATGGGGGGACCATCACCAGACTTGCTCATACAGTGAATCTAATTATTGACAATAAATACGAAAAAGATTTTAAAAAGAAAGTCAAAAATCGTTCTTTTTGGATCTCCTATTCTAGCAGGTGAGCAGGAAGGATAACAAACAATCCACTAGGAAAGAACGTTCCGAGTGTCTAGGAATGAACGGAGCATCAGCAGTACTTGCGGGCATGTAGGCAATTCTGGAGGCTGGGGATGGGCCAGATGGGATATGAGTCTGGGGGGAGCGGAAGCTCTTTCGATTCAGGAGTTTCCTTGAGACATCCGCCAGACTCCACGGAACATAGCCTCGCCAAAGATCTAAGTACGTACACAACGGGCCCCTGAGAAGCCTCAAGACTGTTGTTTTCAGACCGAGTTGAAATGCAGTCTAAATTTGTTTTCGATGGGGTAGGGTCTCGCTCTCTCCCAGGCTGACCTGGAATCCACTATGTAGTGTCCTCCTACCTCTGCCTCCTGAGTGCTGGGACTAAAGGTGTGTGCCGCCGCCTGTCGAATTTCGAGTACCATTTTATTAGAAATTTTATTAAATCCAAACCGAAGCAAGAAGGCCATGCATGAGAGGAGCAGATTGATTCTTTAATAAAATCCAAGAGCATTCGCAATTCCATTTCTTCCCGCCAGGTGGCAGTAGAGTAAAAGAAAAACCTTCACCGTCACCATCATCCTGTTCACAAGGTGACCTTTCCCACAAGCTGATAAGAGTCCAAAGGCAATCTATGTAAAGAAAAGTCAGGGCGAGGCACGATGTGATGACACTAACGTGCTTATTATGACAAACTATACTTGAGGCACATTCTCTTTCCCTCTCTCTGGTGTCTGCGAGGTAGGATCTCACTCAGACCTCAAAGTCACTAATGGAGCCCCAAGCTGGCCTCGAACTCACAGTGATGCGCTGATCTCTGCCTCCCGAATGCCGAAACTGACAGCATCACGCCAGGCCGTCCCTGTGTTTTCAAAAGGATAACAGGGAACAAACTCCTAATTGATGTTAACTTTTGGTTGGCAAAAGTTATTTTACAGTCTGTTTAAGAATAACTCCTGGGTTTAATTTTTTCTCTTTTTCTCCCTGTTCCCTCCCCTTCTTCCCTCTTGATTTATTGATTTTGAAGTAGGGTTTCACTCCAGCCCAAGTTGACCTGGCATTCACTATGTGCCCTCGAACTCACTGTGATCCTCCTACCTCTGCCTCCCAAGTGCTGGAACTAAATGGGTGTGCCACCACGCCAGGACATCCAGCCCATTTAAATTCTGAGTACCGTTTTATTAAAATTCTGTTTAATCCAAACCAAAGCAAGAAGACCATACCAGGCTTCCTCCTTCCTTTCCTCTTGCTTTCTTCTCTCTCACTGAGAATTAAATTTAGGGCCATGCACAAGTGAAGCCTGCACTGTACCCTTGGGAGCATTGCAGCCCCCCCTTCTTAGGGCTATTTAATTCGAGAAGAAACTTTCAGAGAGCTGGAATTAAAGGCATGTGCCAACACATCTGCCTTTTTTTTTTAGACAGGTTTTCATGTGGAGGATCACCATGAGTTTGAGATCAGCCTGGGCTACAGAGTGAGATCCTACTTCAGAAAATCAAAAGAAGGAGGAGGAAAGCAAAAAAGAGTTTATCACAAAATGTGTGGCAAATCAGGCATGATGGTGCCGTCCTATATTCACAGCACTCAGGAGCTTGAGGGTTGATAGCGGATTTGAGACAACCTGGGCCATATGATGAGTTCCAGGCTAGCCTCGGGTCTCCAATAAATAACCAAAAACAAATATCCCTCTACAACAAAGGTCACAAAACGTGGCATAACCTACCTGTGATACATAGATAAAGGAGCTACTGTGCAGCTAAATATCACTACGGCAAATATGCTAAACACATCCGTGGATATCTCAGAGGAGACCTGTTGTTCTTGAAAAATCAAGAAGTCTGCACTACTGACTGAGCCACAGGCTGGTATTCATCCAACACATAATTATTATTATTATTTTATTTTATTTTTTAAGGTTTTTATTGGCTTAGAATTATATATATTAACACAACAATATGCTCAGTATCATAGGTTCTTAGATAAAGCCATTGAATCCATGATGACGTTCCCTCATATACATTAGTTATTCTCCCCCCATGACTCTTACATTCTTTCTGCCCCCTCTTCCACAAATTTCCCTGAGTCATAGTGGGTGAGGTTAAATTTTGCATAGTTATTAGTTTTTTAAGAGTCCGTAAATTTGTATTTTGGACAATTTTGGGCCCCCTTGGTGCCTCTCTCCATTGTCCTAGATTATCTGCCTTGCTGTGGGAGTAGCTCTTTTGCTCATCATCCCACTTCCTTAGAGGTTGCATTAGGGATCTAAATGGTGAATCGTCTCCTGCTTGGGTGTCCCCCCATCAAATCAGGTCCCTTTGGTGGAGTTCGGTTGTCCCCAGTTCTTGTTGCTTTCTGAAAAATACAAGCAGAGTCTCCAGTGGAGAGTGAGATTATTATTGGTCAATTGAGACAAATATTGCTAGGTTGGTGAGCATTTGGAGAGTGTAGCCTTTCTGAGGACCTGTGGTTAGTGAGGACTTTCCAGTATAGATGGGGTTCTTGGTCCCCATTCAAGGTTGTCTTGGGTCCCCATACCAGTTAGGGGTTCCCTGCCTCTGAGCGGAACTCATAGCCAATTAGCCAGCTGTTGATCACCCACCTAGTTTGGGTGCCACTATTGCACAGATGGGCGCTTCTTGACTTGCTTGTCTGTGCCATAGAGCAGTGTGTTCTGCACTCTCTGGCCATCTGTTGGTGTAACTTGAAGATGCCTCCTGCCCTCTCAGGATATCGTGGGTCTGGTTCCCCTGGCAGCTCATGCAACACCTTCCAGCATTACCCAGGCTGCCTATCTGGGAGCTGATTTCGTTTCTGGATTCAGCAGGGTCTCTCAGTGTTGTGTGATATCAGTCTGCCAACACATAATTCTTAAACAAATACTAAAGGTGAAACTCTGTTGCAGTTACCTTAGCATTGCTTGGCTAAAGCACCTGATGTATTTGGCTTACTGTCTCAAGGGGAAGCTTCATGATGTCAGGGGAAAGCATGCCATAGCAGGTAGAAAACAGTAGCAGGAGAGTGAACCAAACTAACACTGGCAAGCTGGGCGCTGATTAAACTCAAGACCCACCCAAAGCAAAACACCTCCTCCAGCACAGCTCCACCTCCCAGATACCATCACCTGGGAACCAAGGTCTCAAAACACATGAGTTTGTGGGAAACAGCTGAGTCAAATCACTGACTCTACAGGTATTATGTTGTGGACT